>JAHWFP010079441.1:9015-19636 GCA_023313725.1 Lithobius niger
TGGAAGGCTTTGTCTTGGTTAAAAACCCTTTCAGTCCATATCGTCATACATTCTTTGTTTTTTAGCAGCAGGAGGTTCCGCTGAACTGTTATCTTGTTGGTAAGCTTCTTCTCTTCGTACCAGGTTTGTCAGGGTTACTTCGCTCGAACTGTAAAATATTATATTTTTTTTTTAAATAATAAATAAACTCAAATGAGAAATGAGTACCACTTTTCGCAAGGGTTGGATAAGGTATAGCATTTATATAATAATATTAATAATAATTATTAATTTTTTAATTTTGTATTGCCTAAACATGCTCGAAGTTTCAATGAACTTGTGTGAGCAGCAAAAAACAAAGCACATACAGTTTAGCACAATAAATAACACAAAATTTGTACAATAAATTTGCATTTGAAAATTATTTATCTACGATATGCATCAATAAATGCACATTATAAAAAACAATAATAATAATAATAAGAAAAAATCGCTTACATGTTTAATTAGTATTTATTAATTCCTATTTCAATTCTTCTTTTTTTAAACAATATTCTAGGCACGTTACTTACATATACAACACTATCAGTAGGTTAGTTTTAATTATTTAATATTAATTTTTAATTAACTCTAGCTTTATATATTTCTACTAATGATTGTTTTAACTTTATTTTTAACTCTGTTATACTTTGATAATTAAGAATATTTTTATTGAATATATCTGGTGTATAGGGTTTCTATTATTTATTCCGTAGGAGTTATTCAAGTCTGGTATTTTCCCATTTTTTTCTCTAATTCAATTGTGTGGAAGGCCACCGGAATGCTTGCGAGACGCTTGCACCGGGCCAGAAAAACTTCATGGAGCGTGCTGGCCCCGAAGGTGAGACCCTGATTTGGTTTCCAGATAAACGCCTGAAGATACTGCATATAAAACACTTTATGAAAACCTCCCAACCATCTCAGAACTAAGGGCATTCTAAACCGGAACAACACGCACCACGAAAAAATATCTCCTACAGTCCCGATGGGACCCCCTGAACTGCGAGCTTCCCAGGATGAGCCCTGGTGTGATGGTTTTGCGGCGTAGGGTCATAAAAACGTATCTTATAAATACCTGAGTCAACCTGAGTCTGCGTAATTCAAGCAATTCAAGACCAGATGTAGACAGGTGCTCAATAGGGTTGAGCTCACGAAATCCAGGGAGTCCCCTGGTGAAGCTCCTCTGTATATCTACAATCAAATCAATGTCCCTCACAAGATGTGGCGACCAAACAGGCATGGCATATTTAAACCCCCATTCAATAGTTCAACGAATGCCCTTTTTGGGTTCAATTTTTCATAGTTTTAATGACTTTTTTTGCGTAGTGGTGCGGTGGGCTGGGGAGGGGGTAGAAGTGGACTAATAGAGATTGAAAGCTCAAGTAAAGGGCGGCGGGGGACGGAGAGGAGAGAGAGAGAGACAGAGGATTCGTACTGAAAAGAAATCGTCATGTGAATAGAAGGAAAGCAATCCGAAATAGGGCGTTATCTTTTCTTTGGAGGAGTGAAAAAAACCTTACGGTGCCCCAACAACCAAAGGGCAACTGTGCCATGGCATAGTAACACTATTGCTAGCCCAAGCCTGGTTTGCACGTATTCAAGTTTTTATTCAAGAAAACTAAACATGTAAACAACCCAGACCAAAAAATACAGTTGTGTAGCTGCGTAACTTCTATGTAAAATGCAAACAAAACAAACATATCTGATTGGTTGTTTGGACCTGTGCTGCAATCAGCTTTTTCCAAGGAAGGGTGCAAGGGCAAAATGTTGGGCTCCTCCTCCAGAAATACACAATTTTTAGGGAAAGTGGCTCCCAATCCCAACGAAACTATAGTAAATTTTATCCACCAAAACCAAAACTGGTAGAAAAACCCGCCAAGTTTCCAAAACGATCAGCCTTTGAAGGTAGTGATATCATTCAACCAGGGAAAGGCTGCCAAGGTCAATCCTATTAGCCAATTTAATAGCACCGACTAATAGTTCAAAAGTTAAATGAAAACTTGAAGATTGCTTCTCCCTGTAGCAAACTTCAAGTTTTCATTTAACGTCCTAAGTATTATTGGGCGCGAATAACTTGGCTCATAGGATTGACCTTGGCGGCCTTTCCCTGATTGAATGATATCACTACCTTCAAAGGCCGATCGTTTTTGGAAACTTTGCGGGTTTTTCTACCAGTTTTGGTTTTGGGTGGATATCACAACTTTCATAGGACTGTGAACGTACATAAGGTTACACCGTCTTATCTTCGTGTGCTTTTTTTATAGAGGAATTTCATTTCTGTAAATTTTCACATTTATAATCTTCAGTCCCATTTTTGCACACACTAATTAACAATCGCTGATTTCGTTCGCTTCGCTGACTCAATCAGCGCATCCCCTTCAGTTGTTTTGTTTCCTGCACCTACCCCTTAATTTTTCCCGATTTCGTTGACATTTAGTCATGCAAAAACACCCGAAGGTTGCTGTTACTAAAACAGCAGACTTCGCCGTTTATTTTAGTTTACTTTAGCTTTTTATTTTTGGGTTATAGCAAATTTTATCCCAGTTGGGTTCCTGACTCGAGAACTTTGGGCCCCGCGACCCCCCCCCCCCCCCCCGTGCGTTTCACCCTTTGAAGCATCCCTAATTGCGGCACTGGTTTGGACGGCCATTTTATCAGGTGTTACATCTTAGGTGGACGGTGGCAAGAGTAAAATTACCTTGGACCAATCTGCTGCGTCCCTATCTGTTCTGGTTCGACGCGTCCAAGTACCTGGTCAAGAGCATGAACGACGGAGGAAGCATTGTCTTCGGAGAAACAGAGAGGAGGAAATAGAACCAGGACGTTCTTGTGGGGACCATCGTTGCCCAAGATGATGTGGTGCACACGCATCCTGCAATAAGATGTTTTTTTCTTTTACAGGAAAAGTAAAGCAATTTGCATTTAATCTATCTACGTAACCCTAAACACAACTTGAACGGCCACTGCTATCACAACTTGGCTGCACGAAAAAGAAAATTTCCGCAGCCGCATTATCATCCAACGAAAGTTATTTAGTGAGTGAGAGCAAAAAATAAAATTAGAAAATAAAAACGAACTCGTTGGATGCTTAAAGACGGGTTGCCGCCAAATTAACGTTGCAGCATCTAGGCCTATCGAGTTCTTTCTAGCAGCAAGCAAAGGAATGCACAAAGCAAAACTTTTAAACGCAAGTGACAAACAAGCCACGTGACTCCTTAATTATTGAGTAAAAATTTGGTACGCCCTCGTGCACCTGGAAACAAGCTGTGAAAATTAAAGGGCAATTACATCCATTTTGACATGTATGTTTGACTTTTGGATCACTTACACAATAACTAAACACAAGAATTGCGGTAAGACTACGTTACGTACGTCCGATATAACAATTTAATTACTGCATCACCAAAACACGACACGGAGGTCGCCATTGTTTTGCTGGAAGGCGCAGAAATTAATGCCGATAGATGTCACTTTTCGATTTCGACTCGCAGCCGATTGAGATAGCTGTATTGACTGTGAGGAGCTCAAGCGTCTGACGGCCTTAGCTGGCCACTACACTGCCGGTCAGCAAAACAATGGCGATCTCCGTGTCGTGTTTTGGTGATGCAGTAATTAAATTGTTATATCGGACGTAAGTAACGTACACTTCTTACCGCAATTCTTGTGTTTAGTTATTGTGTAAGTGATCCAAAAGTCAAACATGCATGTCAAAATGGATGAAATTGCCCTTTAACGATATTAGTGTCACTAGTGTTAACGGTGACATATGTATCGTTAACCTTTATAGCTTGCTCCCAGCTGCACGAGGGATTACCAAATTTTTACTCAATAATTCAGAAGGAACGTGGTTTGTTTCTTGCGTTTAAAGATATTCCTCTGCTTGTTGCGAGCAAACGCTAGAGAGAACATTGCGCTCGATGGCGCTTGATGCTCCAACTTTCGTTTGGTGGCTCAGAGGTTTAACTCAGATCCGAAATCAAAACAGCAAAGGAACACATATAAACCTTCCCGGGTTTCGGGTACGGCAGTCTTGCAGTACTGTTTAGGTCACGTGAAACCTTACAGCAGCAGCCGAATATGTTTACCATTTTTACTTTTGCACACGATAGATTAGCTTTCTTCGACTTTCTGCAACAATACAGGGTGGTCCACAAAAAATCTGACGACCTAAGATTTTCTAAGTCCAACTTTTCAAGTTAGCACCCCTCAGAAACAGGAGAGGACGGCAGAAATCTTCCCATTTCATTGATTTGATTTCTGTTTTATCCTGGTTCTGACGGGTGCTAACTAGAAATGTTGGATTTAGAAAATCTTGGGTTGTCAGTTTTTTGTGGACTACCCTGCATGTTATCTAGTGCTTCTTCAACGTACTTACTTCCCAACAACGTATTCGGCCAGTTGGGTTGCGGGTTTGCGACTTTCCCGGTCTGTCACCAATTCCACGCCTGTGATGAGCCCGCACCCTCTGAAAAATAAAATAGAGATCAGAATAATCGTCAAAATAGTCACAAAACAATAAGTAGGAATACTGCCAGTTCCATCGCATAATGACCGAAAGCCACGTCTGACATCAATTCGTCACACGCAAATCGAACACGTATGCAAGATGGCGGCTGTTGCTAAATTGCCCATCCAGCCAGATCTAGCTGTAAAAAAAAAGTGAGCTATTTGAATTTTCGTCAGCTTCACATTTTTTTGTGGGATAACACCATCTTGGAAATGGCAATTTTTGTTGTTGTTGTTAAAACCATGCAGGTCCCAACATTTTCTACAGTATTCCTCCCCATCGGAACTAGCATGCAATGGTGGGGGGGGGGGGGCCTCCCTCACTGCTGTGTAATTTTAAAAAAATAAAATGACCGACCCCACTTATGAGTATAGGACTAAAGACAGAAATCCAAAAGCTCGATACGAGTTAAATAAATACAGATGCAAACCTATTCACGTTGTATTTTTGGACGTATGTGTCATGCTGCCTGAGCGGGGAATGGAACCCACGACCGACGAAATCAAAGGACGAGGTCCTACCGCTCAGCCACACTGACACGGCAGTCTGACATAAGTCTAAAAGGCAACGTAAATAATAAATAGGTTTGCATCCGTATTTATTTAATCCGTCATAAATAAAGTTAAAAGTTAGGTTAGGTCCTGCAATTACAGATGTGCAAATTGGCAGAACTACCCCTTTATAGTGTCTGCGGCCTATCTTGAGTTCGTCCCAGAACGAATACATATAATCGAGTGTATGTTTTTGGTAGCAGAGTGCCTTGTTGATATCCAAGATGGTTACAAAAACAATGGCTGCCGTCAATTAAAGCCACTCCCTCCAGGAAGACGTAGCCGCTCATAAAATACCTACAGGACTCAAGATACACTGCACACACAATAGTTGGGTGCACGGATAGCCGCGAACACTGGGGCGTCAGATTGGATAGGCGTCTTGGTCCATCTCTGGCTTCTTACACACCCGGGTTCGATCCTAGTGAAGGGAAGTGTACATGTTCGGGTTTTTCTCCAGTTGTTTCCCGCCCGTTGCACGAGGGTTTCCTCCGGGTACTCCAGTTTCCTACCTCATGCGGCAAAAAAACAACTGTCATGATGGCAGTACCTTCCATTAACATCTGCCGCTTTGGATAGTAGGAAAATCCAAAGCTGAGGAAAATCAATTCTGGACACGGAATTAATTGACACATTTCTACGTTTGTGGAATTTGTGGAACTGATTCAACATTGTGCGATACCAAGTATTAAATTAGTGAAAAGTATTGTATTAATCTTCTACTCCACTTGAGTTGATCTGAATTTAACCAGGATCAGTTGGTCATCTCAGAATTTTTGACATCTGCCGCTTTTTATAGAGCAGTGACACGACGTAGTATTATTGTATATAACTCTATGCTGGAGCCTTAATGGGTTAGCTGCAAGGGGCACTGCAGAGAGAAACAGAAGGGCGTCATACTGAAGCCGATGCTGTGAAGAGTAATTTCTTAGACCTAAAAGGCGCGATTTTTGTTGTTGGAGGAAACAACGTTATTTTAAGCCTAAGAAATCCGCTCTTCCGTTGTTTTTCCCTCCATTTTTATGTAGTGCACCCTCCAAAACCCATACTGGTGCCAATATGGCGGCAAATGTCACTGCTCTATTGGCCGACACCTTCTAGTTTTACTCTATTCAATTCTATTCTGTTTAAGAATCTTTACCTGGTATAGCAAAAAAGCTTTTACAGTTTTCCTGCTTCTTACAGCAGGTGATGTTCCATGGAATAAATAACTTACCTAACGTCGCCAATAACTTGATGTTTTTCTTTTAAACGGCTAAGATGAACTCGGAGGAATTCTCCCACTCGTCCAGCGTTTATAAGCAATCTTTCCCTGTGAATCACTTGCAGAACTGCCGACCCAACTGCACTGGCCAAGGAATTAACTGAAAACTAAACAGAAAACTTATTTAATGGAGTGATTGATGACTTTGGAAGACTTTTTAGTCTTCTGTACAGTAAAGGCTGGAAAGACTAGGAGAACGACTTTGTCCGTCCGTCGCCATTTTCAGTAGTAGTGGGTTAGGTTAGGTAATAAACTAGAATATTATGAGAATTTTTACATTTCCCCAGGTTACATCAATCTTTCCTGCCCGACGTACACACCTACTCCATTAACACTAAGAAAAATGGTGTGCTGGCCATGTTAACAATAGAATCCTTACATATTTATGGCATTGTCTAGAGGGGACAAGGAGACCTGCCAGTTAAATTCGACCTTTGTAATTGTAATAAAGCTGAAACTGTTTCTCACATTCCGTTCAAATGTCTTATTTACAAGGACTGTAGAGATGAAAAAAAAAATGGTCAAATTTAAAACTCCACCTATTGATACCTTATTGTGATATTTCACTTCCAGGGATTTGATTAATTACATTTAACTTGGATTTTGCATACCGAGATATTTTGCTGACGTAATGAGGATTCTGCCAAACCTTTAACAGGCTGCAGAACCTGTTTTCAGTATTCGTATTTGGAATATTTTTTGGGGTTTCATGAATCAAGACTTTGTTTTCTCGTGTCTTTCGTTGTAACTCCGACACCCCCCCCCCCCCTCCTTGACGATGGTTCGCTCACCATACAAAACACTAGCTTTACCAAGCATTGACGGGAGGGGAGGTGTAACAGCTATCCCGTCTCCCCTGTAACATCGTCTCTATCCTGGATCCTTTTGAATCCATTATCAGATTTACTCACTGCTTAAAACAGAGGACGAAATAGAACGGCAATGACTTGTTATTATGGGAATTAAATTCTAAAACAAAAGTTAATTGTTGCGTTTTTAACTTACAGCTTTGTTTCCCATGGGCATGTGTTCAGCTATTCGTGCTGTTGTTATGACAACGGCCATAGGATAGCCATTTCCTAGTGGTTTACCACATACCACTATGTCTGGCACCAGACCTGTTGGGAAAATGGTAAAAATATATAATTACTTTTGTCAGCGATACTTTGGTGGAAGATCTCTAATTCCCAAATGAAATGGGAAAAGAAAGAGTATTTTATTTTAATCTTAAGACATATAATTGAGTGCTAAATGCCAGAATTGCTTTACTGAACAACAGATACTGTACCACATTTGTTGCTCATTTATATATATAATTACTCAAGATCCGCAACGCAGCCATCTGCAGCGCAGCAGCAAGCAGGACATACGATGCCATCTCCGCCATCTACCGACGGAACGGCTAATTATAAGAGTAGCAGCCAAGGCCCGCTGAGATAGTAGCTGCGCCCGGAACGCAACGGCCAGCAGCGCAAACATACGATGCCATCTACCGACCGAACGACAAATTAAATGAGGGGGGGGGGAGGGGAGCGAGACGACGTGGAATGAGCGAGCGAAGCGAGCGACTCCGCTAGTCGTCTATATTTTCATTTCCATCTTACACAACAATTCATGAGTTTGAAGCTATCAAACAACGAACCAATCACTGCAATCGAATACCAAAGCGAGCGAACGAATGCAACACTGATCTACAAGGGTGCATCTAGATAGCACTGCTACCACTCGCGAGGTTTGCTGTAGACATGATAAAAGCAACCACGTTGTGTGAAATTTCCTGCAATAGGGCTTTAATTTTCACCATTTGCAATACCTTTCTGCATTCTAGACACTAAAAGAGTTTTCAGTTTGGTACATTATGGAAAACAGCTTTGTGCTGATCACGTAGTGCTCGGGGCCACTAGCCTTACAGATCGGGATCCGTTACCGTCGCTACTAAAACTAGTGAAAAACCCGAATATCAGAAAATATTTGAGACTGGAATTTCATCTTCGACCCCTCGTGAATTTCATGCACGAAAGCTCTCCATTTCATAAAATTTCTGCTAAATCAAAACAAAATTACGTATGTTATCGTGTCCTAAACAAGCTCTCAGACAAGGAAACAGACACGCAAAATCCAAATTCAGTAGAGTATGTGACATTGCTTGCTTTGCTCGCTCAGCCAATAGTTGAAAACAAGCTTCGGTTTCCGTTTCACCCCAACGTACATGGGAATAATTCAGCGTTATGTTTCAGATATAGAAGACTGCAACAGTGGGTCTGAAAAGATTTCAGATTTAAACGATTTTCAAACATTTGCAGGAATTCCACCTGGTTAGTAGATGTCGGTAACTCTTTGCAGTAAGGTAGAGTTACGTGTAGTCTGTACATTAAATCTGCAGCGTGTGCCCAACGTGATTCAGAGATAACCACTGCTTATCGAGGCACAAAGACCAGCTGTTTGGAACAAACATATTCTCTGGACACCCACGCCCAAATTTTTTTTTTATTTATGACAAAACGCATCCATATTTTATGAAAATTTTATGACAAATCGGCGGGGCGTCTGACGAAGTCTAACTGGAAAAGTGTCTAATGGGGTAATTGTCTAATATCTGCCAAAATCAAAAATCTGGAAAATCATCGAAACGCAGTATCGTATATTGGATAAGCGCATAATGAATAAACGTCTAACTGGGTAATAATATAGCTGCTGAACGTCCAACTGTACAATAATATAGCGGCGGTTTCTGATGTTATATAGTTATATAGTTTTAGCGAGCGTGGCAGCGCGAGTGAGGCAGGGACATTAGACGATTTTCCATTCACGAATTTCGTGTTAGACGATTTTCCATTATACGAATATCGTCTTAGACGATTTTCCGTTATACTGTATACGTTCTTCCAATTACAACGATTTTCTAGTTAGACGATTACCCACGCCCCAAATCGACATCTTGTTTTCACGTTTAACCAACTTAAGGATAATTTTAACCCACTTTTTCATTTTTAACACGCTTGATGGCTTGGCGTTGGGGATGGTTGGACAAAACGAAAAGGTGACCTACAATTTTTCATAACACTCTCCAAGGTCCTAAAAATTATTGAACCCCTCCCCCCCCCCCCCATGCCTAAGGTCGAAAATAATCTGATTCACCCCCTCACCCCAAAGTAAGCTGACTATTTTAGACCATGTTTGTGTCCCTGATTTTTTTTTATAAATGAAACAATAGAATTAATCTTCAAAATATCTACACATTTAAGATGGGGAAAGGGGGGCAGAACGCAAGGCCTTTTAGAAATCTTGACTTCCTTATGGGCCACTTGTGATAAAAGTTCGTCCTCCTGGTGTGAATTTTTTTACAGCAATTTTTTAGAAATGTCCAATACTTTATGATATTTATGACACAGAACTATATTGTGTGACAATTTGATGACATTACGATAAAATCAAAAATTTTTTTTAATTTTATGACAAGTGGAAGCCCTGTATTCTGGCTTCTTCGACGGACAGCTTTTGATGGTTCTCATAAGGAATGGACCCAACCAGGGCTCTACTACAGTACCGGCCGGATCTTCGATGAAAAATAGCATATGCAACTGTGTTGGACAATATGGCCACCGAAAGCACCGCTGATGCGATTGATTTGTCCTGTTGCCGCCTTTTGTCAACCGAGGGCGACATCTTCAGTAAAAAAAATGCCGCCTTCCTTGAAACTCTTTCTGGATAAACGAACATGTCCGTTTTCGCTATTTAAGCCGCCCGCGCACTGAGCGTCTTTGCCGCGCGGCCAGGTCGCTGCAGCCACTGAGAATGCTTACTGTTTATGTAAAAAACCACGCACTAATAATTTTCATTGGCTGCAGCAACCTGGCCGCGCGGCCAAGTCACTCAGTGCGCGGGCGGCCTTACCGAAGAGCTATGTGCAGTAGAGAAATTTAACAGCTTTGTGGCAGAAATACGGAAATTTATTAATTTGTACATGTAAGTTATTTTCTGAGTGATTACTGGGATTAAGTTAGTGAATTACTAATCTTTTTGTCAATTGCTGCTATTTGGTAGTCGATGGCGGGACTCGCCATGCAAAAATTCACCGCTGCGATTTGCTTTGCCAATTCCCGAACAGACCTCGAAGAAATCAAATGGACCACTCGTGGCGGCCATTTTGTCTACCCCCCTAATTAACACTGGCGATAGCCAGTGTTAATAAAGGTCGACCTAGGATCCCTGTGTTAAACTTTAAACTTTGAGCGCTTATAACTCCGTCAAAAGTAAACATTTTAAACCAAATTTGGAATC
>JAHWFP010079441.1:19736-37183 GCA_023313725.1 Lithobius niger
CCTCTAATATTGTTGTAGGTCGGGCCAGATAGTTTACAGGCCACGACCCAACTCTCATTTCGGTTTAAAGAATCTAAGCTGGTGGCTGCCACGTTGGCTTATTCACGAAGTTTGAGTAAGAAAGTCTATATCAGTGCAACTTAGCCTACTGAATAAGAGGTAAAAAAAATAGTAAAAATTACAAAAATTACCTTGTGCCTGAAAGCCCCAGAAATGAGTTCCATTTCTTCCCAGGCCAGTCTGAGCTTCATCAGCAATACAGATCCCATCTAAATCACGAACTAAACTAGAAAGAATATAATTACTCAGAATTAGACGAGTATTCGATAAATGGCGAAAAGGTATTATTGAACTAAAGTGAGTTAAAAACCCGCAAAACACATCCACTAATTTTTTATGCACTTTTTTTGTGTCTTCTGCCATTTGAAGCAAACTAACGCTCATGTAGATGTGCGAGCCCAATTCTGAACTTGACTAGACGTTTTAGAAGAAAAAGCTGTCTATAACGAAAGGAGAACAAGAGGCTGCAGCGATTACCTAGTCGCAACCGGTCTTCTGTGGCTTCCGCCACTTTTTTCAACGAAAATGTTGAGGCGCACACCTCTATCACGCTAAGGAACAGTGATCTCTATTATTTAATCTAAAAGTAGTAACCATCACAATTTCCGGTTAAACATGTGTTAGCTTTCAGGCCTAGTTTTAGAATTTAGGCATAATTGTCAGCTTTAGGCCTAATTTTTACGTGCCGTTTAAAAGTCGTAAGTAACAGCTAACGAAGAATTGGGTTCGAGAGTAGGCCTATTCACATTCGTGCACACGGTGTTACGAGTTTTTTTTAATGAAGCTGATGTGCGTCGTTATCGAAATCTTTTTTTTTTTTACGGTGCTTGTTTTCATGTAGTGGTTAAACGCGACGATCAAGTGTTATTATTTCATTGAAGTACGTCCAGAAAGCATATTAGCTATGAGGAAGCGACGATGTTTTTTAATTTGCCGTGTTTTCTAAAGTCCACTTGACTACCACTGAAAAAGGCTACGGACGGAAAAAATCGTTGCTATACCATCTTTCCAGACGTTTCGGCTGCACAGAAGACTCTAACCAGCGACTCCAATTTACTATACCAGTTGTCGACAACTACTTCGAGCATCCCAAAGTCTGAGTTTCCAATTCGTTTTATTAAACTTTTGAATTATTTGTGTATTTACCTGTAAATTTGCTGTAGAAACTCTTTTTGCGGCACTATAACTCCGGCCAGCGTGAAAATAGGTTCACTGATGAAACAACCGATCTAAAACACATTTAAAGTGGAAATATGTTATGTCTGCCATTGTTTTGGGAACCGCTTTCCGATTTTCTACCCCCAAAAATGAGAGGAACGAAATCAGATAAAAAAATTAAAAAAAGTAACCTGTAGAACATAGCTCGCAAAAAATTTCAGGGTCCAAAAAATTTCAAGAAATTTATTCAAAGCTTTATACATTTTTTTTCCAAGGACCTGTATGGTTCAAATAGGCCTAGAACAAACTAAAAAAAAAACCTTGAAGCTTCTCAAAGGGGAAAAAATTAATGTCTTCCTTACGGCCTGGCTATTTTTTAAAATCAATTCGGAGAAAAATGCAAGGGTGTTCAAGGACCTAATTTAAAATTTCCAGGAATTCAACGCCATGAATTTTCCCTTGATAAACTCAAGCACTTCGAAAGATTTCAAGCACCCGTGCAAACCGTGCATAGAACTACTGAAGATTTTTAGGGACCGGTCATTATTTATCGCCCAAGGAAGGGGGAAGGAGGAAATTGGGGGGATCTGAATTTTTTGGACCCTCTCAATGAGAGGGGGCGAGTGTCATACATTTTTCAGGTCACGTCAAAGGGCGGGGGGTTAAAAACAAACTGACCAAACTGGAAGAAAAAGACATTTTCGGACCTGAAAAATGGCACTTTCAGGATTCAACATTTCTAAAAACGCCTCACCTTGATGACATGTTTACAAGGTTTTGAAGCTATTGGTATATACCACTACTGCAGGTGTAGTTTTTACAAAGAACTTTGTAGAAAAGCCTTGGCACCTGGTTTCTTGGCTTCTTCTGTTTTTCAGGTGCTGTCTATGTTACGGATATGAGACAAACGGTGTTTCATTACACTTATTTTATGAATCTCGAAAAGAGATGGGTATAAGGAACATTTTATAGAACATTTTTAACCCAACATGTCTTTTCGTTAAAAAAAGAGACATGTTTCCTTACAACTAATGGTAACTGTCGGTGTGGAGAGCTACTTACTTAATTTGGCTAAAGCACTAATCTTGGCTGCAGGAAATCATCTGCAGACAATCTCAATAGGTACGAAAAGCGTATTTTTTTGGGGGGGTCACATTATTTTGAACCTTGAGTGGGGGGAGTCAAGATTTTTTTCAGAGTCGGTTTATATGTCACAGTTAATGTGAAAACGGCAACAAAACAACATTTTGACTTCAAAGCTAATTTTAAAAAACGAATTTGTGTAGCATATTAATTTCTTTTTATCGTATTAAAAAGAAAAGTAAAATACACTGGTATTTGGCAAGTGTTTTTTTAAGCTCAGGTCCTACTAAAAAGCAGCTCACACGCATAAAATCACGTCCATAAGCCTGTACCCAGTGTGATTTTTCCCACTTCCATCTTTTTACGTGTATATAACATCCACTTTCTCTTAAATTAGCTTCTTTTTTGAGAATTTTGTGGGTTTTTCTTGTTGTGTTGATGCATTAATTAGCTGCAGGTGGGGAACGACTACCTATACTGTTTTCACACGTAATAATTCGTCGCGGGTCAGCCCTGGCCAACTCGGGCTGGAGCCAGCCCTGGCCAGCCCTCATGCCAAGCTCCCGGCGTGCTTTGATTTCACACGTAATAAATGCTTGAGAACCGACCCGCGCTCGCTTAGGAAGACCATCTGTCGGCAAGTCGGTAAGAGCAGTGAGTTGGCTTCACTTTTCATATTACGTGCTTTCAGGAGAAGCTCAAAGTTAATGTCAAACTGACGTCGCTAAATTTGTTTTATAAAAAAATAGCCAAGAATTGAAAAAAAAAAATATGAAATACACCGCCTTCTCCATGAATATAGGGAGAAAAAACAGCCACGGGAAAGAAAATTACAAAAGTCGTTTCTTGAGGAACTCCCCACCCTGCCTGGTGAAATTCGAGCCAAGACAATTAAGCTAATCTCCTACCCTATACATAAAAACATGAAAGAAAAAAAAAACCAACCCATTTTATTTGTGTCTTTAAGTCCCCTCCCCCCTCCCGGCTGTTTTCCTCAGATTTTTTTCTTTCGTTTTTTCTCCGTGTTTTTTTTTTTTTTAACTCTGATTTGTACTACGGTCTATATGGCCATAAACCCATTTAAAAAAAATAAAAAATTTTGTGATCTTTGTAACACTTTTCCGTTAATCTACCAGCTGGTTCCCGATTTTCTTTCTGCTGTAATAAATGCAGGCTAATGTTTTTATTTCAATGCAAGTGTGAAACCCATTTCTGTTGCCCTTTAGAAGTATTGTCAAAACTGATGTTCTTTGGATTTGGACGTTAAATCTTGGCAGTGCGGTTCCGCGATTGTAGTGTCGATCTGTAAACATAGGAAAAGATTGACGGTTCGAGTTCTTGGTTGGGACAGTCGAACGTTACGAACAGAAAAATGGGTATGGTTCGTGTCACTTTTATTTCGACATATAATTTTTTCTTTATTTTATAAAGATGTCTTCATTCTGGAACAGTTTGTTATTATGACAACATAACTCCGCACTCTCTGAAACGTGGCTCTTTGATCTAGGTTAGTATTTTATTTTATTATGCTCAAAATAAAAAAAGAAATAAAAAAAACTACCGTTATTTTCTAATCTTTATTTTTCCTTGTAGTGCAATTTTTCCTTTAGAACACTCAAACAAATACTTTTAATGGCGCAAAATTTGCAAAGTAAATAAAAATGGAAAAATTATATCATTTAGGGAAAAACACTGCCAGTTATTCCAAACGCTGAGAATTGATCAGTGTGATGCATCATGACCCTTTTAACATGCTGATATGCAATACGGGAACGTTTTTTTTTTACGATAAGATGCAATATTTAGTTCTTTTCTCCCACGTGTTTTTCAATCCGTGCAATTGCCACTATTTAATTTACGATTGTCACATAACTATTTCTTTTTTAGTGTTTACAGTTTTGTTTGTTGATATGTAGGCTAGTGGGCTGCACTGCAAAGCTACGAGCGCGGGAGGGCTCGCTTCGGGGGAGGGCTCGCTTCCAGGGCTGGCCTCGGCTGAAAAGGCGGGCCACGCGGGCCCGCGTCAGCCCTGGCCAGCTCGCTTTAGCCCAGAAAACATTATTACGTGTGAAATCCTCCGTCACGGGTCAGCCAGGGCTGGCACCCAAACATTATAACGTGTGAAATCAGTACTAGAGTTCCACCGTCACCAATTAACAGTTTCACTGCCAGTGATCGTGACCAATGTGGCACATCGGTGACGTTTGCTGTTTAATCAATTTACTCTAATTGATAATTGGGAGCTTTTTCGCCAAGTTTGATTGGCTGTTGACGTTTTGTACGATGGGTAAATTTTCCTGCGTGACTTTGGAACTGTTTTGTTTCCATGCTGGTCACGATATGTTACTCTGACATGTTTACATCAGTGACAACAAAGGCGTAACTTCAAAATTGGGGCCCGGAGGTGGCACTGAAGTGGAGCCCCCCCCATCACCACCACTTCAAAAAAAATCAGTTATTAACACACAAGGTGAGAGCCCAGTGGAGGGTCCCTTTCACTAAAAAAATAAACAGTTTTGCCACAAGTTAGCAAGATTCCAATAGAGACCGCCCCCCCCCCCCTTCACGAAAAAAAATTGTTGCAACACAATGCGAGAGCCCAGTGGAGGCCGCCTTTCATCATAAAAAAAATTGTAGGTTTTTGCTACACAAGGCAAGAGCCCAGTGGGCCACCGTCATAAAAATGCAGTTTTGCCACACAAGGCATGAGCCCTGTGGAGGCCACCTTCCCCCTCACCCCCTTCACAAAATATGCAGTTTTTGCCACAAAAGGCGAGAGCCGTGGAGTCCCTTCATAAAAAAAATTGCAGTTTTTGCCATATAGGCGATAGCCCAGTAGAGCCCCCTTTTCTTACAAAAATAAAACAAAGTTTTTACAGCACAAGACACTTTTTTTACGAAACTATAACAATAACTTACTTTCTAATATTTTGCTAAGGAACAAATTTTAAATTGGGGCCAGTGAGGGGGGGGGGGGGGCAAAGTCCGTGGGCCCGGAAACGGATATCGTCCCCACCAATAATTTACGCAACGAATCTTGCCTCCAGCATTAGTAAGGACGCCCACCTCACCTCGCGTCCACTGAGCAATGCCTGCTGAACAATTCGCTTGGCGTCTAAAACGTACTTCTGAATGGCGTCACTCTCGTTCGATTTGTACGGCCCTCGGTAAACGTCTGGCAAGGGGATCTGAAACCAGACGTTGAAAATAAGAATTACCAGGCACTCGCAAAGACAACGAGAATCATCCAACATTTACGAATTAGGGCGTATTTTACGGGGCGTCGGACGAACGTCTAACTGGAAAATCGTCTGATGGGATAATTTTCTAATATCTGCTTAAATAAAATATCTGGAAAATCATCTAAATGGAATGTCGTATAATGGAAAATCATCTAAACGGAATATCATATAATGGACAATCGTATAATGGATAAACGTCTAACTGGACAATAATATACCTGCGGTTTCCGATGTTGTATGTATAGCCACAGCGAGCGAGGCTGGAACATTAGACGATTTTCCATTATCCGAATTTCTTGTTAGACGATTTTCCATTATACGAACTTCGTGTTAGACGACTTTCCGTTATACGTTATACGCTCTTCCAATTATGCGATTTTCCAGTTAGACGATTAGCCCTCACCCCACTGGAAAATCGCAAGAGCGTATTGGAAATTGGAAGAGCGTATACCGTATAGCAGTATAACGGAAAGTCGTCTAACTCGAAATTCGTATAATGGAAAATCAACCGTGATTTATTTACGATTCGTTTCCCGCTTCTACTAAATGAATCTGGTAGTAAATAACATTAAATAAAGCTTGGCAACTAATGTCGTAACTTGTTGGCAGCCTTTTTGGCTCTGATATCACTACTTTGAATGGCTGAAACTTGGTGGGTTCTTTCACCCTTGTGGGTTTTGTTTTAGATTAAACAATGCTACAACATTGTTGTCATTTCATGATTTCAGGCTATTTCCAAAAATTGCTATTTTCGCTCAGAGAATAGCTTCTAAGGGCACGTTTACACAACGACTCACCTTTGCATTCTCGCACCTAGCAGCTGGAAATCATTTGAAATGTCAACATGGCGGTGGTTTTACTGCACTGGCATGCTACGAAAACAGTTATTAATGTGAGCTCAGAAGTGACTGGGAAAATTGTTTCGTCGGGAGGAATTCTTTACCTTATTGTCACGAATTATAAGACTGCAAGTATTTACTCAAACTGCCGAATTTGGCTAATCCATGTAGGGTTGGCATTCAATTTCAGCTGTGAGAATGCAAATGCGAGTCGTAGCGCAAACGCGCCTTAACAGTGATTAGAACATGACGGTAGAATAAATAGCTGCTCGCAGCAAGAATTCAAAATTCAACATGCCGTCCATTTCGTGGTTATCGAATCGAAAACAAACCATCAAATGCTGGGATTCAGAAATCAGTCCGCCGTCTTGTTACTACACAAAAAAATTCTTTTTGTGTTGTCGTAAATCAACGCTGTCATGCCGCATGCATCGTACGTCGTGTCGCGAGGCACGAGGAGAAGATCTGCGTCCGCGTCATTGCCGTATGGTTACGACGTATAGATGACTCGAAAGCTGCATTCTCCAGTAAAGGCAAGACGCCCAGCAGATTTAGTATTAACCAAGAAAAGCTAGTGAGCGAGAAAATTTTTGTTGCGCTTACAGCGCCTTACTTTGTGACTCTTGTACTAAAAAATGCTTCGACATTAAAACGAATTTTAAAAAGACAGAGTGATAAATTTCCATAGTCTATAATTTTTGGAAGGCATTAGGTAAATCCGTTTGTGTTCTAGGTAACGGTAAACATTTGTAGAATTGGTCCAAGCAGAGAATGACTTGGTGTTATCATCGAGTGCTTAAGTCGAGGTTCATTGTTTGTCCCTGGTGCCTGCAAGGTTCACTCTTGGTGTCACCGCTACTCTTACACCAAAGGTGTGGGTTCGCTTGACTTCACTGCATGCAAGGTGCACCTTTCGAACTAGGCAAAACAGATGGTAGTGGAAACATGCAGTCATTCTCTCGCTATCCGACTCAAAAAATATTTAAAGACAAATTTCAACGATAAATACTTTATACTTGGCCAGTTTTACTTTTAAATAGAAAACAAAAACGAACATCTTGATGCTTAAGGTAATGTTTTACTGAGCCGAAGTCAAAACAGCAAAGGAACACAAATAATGTAAGACATGGCATGAAATCATGTCGTATAAGGTTTCAGATACTGCAGTGTTGCTGTGCTGTTTAATCCACGTGAAACCTTACTACTGTAGTTAAACCATTTTTACTTTTGCCCGCGATAGCCTCAGCTAATGATTGGTGCAAACGACATCGCTAAACGACATCGCTGGAAAATGTTTAAAAACTAGTCGTCTTAGTGTGTTTAGCACAACTGTACACGTAATTCAGGGTTCGTGCAAGTCCTTGAAAACCTAGAAATGTCCTGGAGAGTAATAATGAAGTTCCATGCATGAAAAAGTGCTTGAAAATCTTGATAAATGATACATGTATTATCAGTAGGGTAATGAACAGAAAGTCGACGACGTGACTGAAGAACCATGAAAGATTTAGCCAAGAAAGTAGTCAAGTGTGTACCCTTACATTATTCTTCCTTTGTTTGGGAATGAAAAGTTTTGAAATCTGGGTTCTGGCTTTAATTGTATTTACGTGTATAATGGTTGGATACAGCAGTAAGGTTTCACGTGGACTAAACAGTACAGCAACATTGCTGTATATGAAACCCTATATGAAAGTTTATTTGTGTTCCTTTGCTGTTTTGACTTGGGATCAATTAAACCTTACTTTAAGCATCAAACGAGTTAGTTTTTGTTTTCTAATTCGTGATACTTGATATACAAACGAAACAACCAATACGGAAACAAACCCTTTTATCTTCAGTCTCCGTCTTGTAGCTGGCGTTTGCTGATTGGCATTGTTGAATAATAACGACGTTTAAAACAATGTAAAACAGTCAGTCTGGTCGTTTAGAGCTCCCTAACCTCTGAACTACTTGCCCAATTAGAAAAGGCCTTTTGGAAAGGGTACATCTTCAGAGCAATACCTGTCAAATGAGCTAAGAACCAGCTTTGTAGGGCAAATAGTTTGATCTGTAGCGAGTCTAGCAGAAACGTGTCATGCAAACAAGCCAAAAACTAAAGGTTTCAGCTCAAGCCCAGATCTCCGATTTGCTTCAGTGTCAAACAAAACTTACACACCAATTTAATCGAAAAATATTTACAGACGGCGGAGATATTAAGAGTGAAAATGTCGGCTTTAACATGATTGGGAGGTCGAGGTCAAACCTTACAGGAAAGACTACCGCCTTTACTATGATAATACGAAAGGCACAAAAAAAAATCATCCGTAGACTAACTTCCATAGACTTACTTCCAGTGCCGGAGCCAGGCGTTTGAGCACCCGGAGCCAGTGGTTCATTGAGCGCCCACTTTATTACTATTGTACAGCAGATTGCAACCTCCCCCTCCCACAAGCCTCTTCTCAAATCTGCCCAAAAATGAACCCATCGCAGTTCCACAGAGATAATAACACACGGAAGCTCACGAATCTGACATTAAGGGGTGAGGTAGGTAGGCGTGAGACAAAAATATTTGTCGTGAAAGATTACAAATGTGTTTAGTTTATGACAGAGGTGCCCTCTGACTGGCAAGAAAACTGCAATATAAACATAAAATTGGCAACAAATATTTAATTTTTGCCCCGGAATTTGGTCTTGTTCACAATAAAAATGTTAAAACATTAAAAGAGGTGGCAGCTACCACAAATTGTGGATTTCATACAGCCACCATATTGTATGATTTTCCAACATGACGGCTGTGTGAAGGCCACAATTTGTGTAGGGGGGGGGGCTGCATTTTTGGCGCCCTTTTTTCTCTCGGCGCCCGGGGCGGCTGCCCCCTTCGCCCCCCTCTTGCTCCGGCACTGCTTACTTCGCCTGTGCCTAAAGACGCCACCGATTTAAGAAACTCGGTAAAAGCCAAGAATATATCGAAATTTACTGTCATTCACCACTAAACTCCTCTTTAAATGTTTTGTTGTAAAAACAGCTTGTGATAATAAATGTATACCTTTAGAATAAAAAAGTACAAAAAAATCACAAACACTTCTCCCAACGTTTACCTACCACATGGACCCAATCTTTTTTCCCACTTGAGCAATGGCGAAATGTTCGTGGACTGATGTCGGCTAATGATCCCAAACTGCCATGATATGAACTAAACGGGAAAAAAAAAGATATTATAATTAGTGTCCGCGGCCTATCTTGAGTTCTCCGCAGAACGAACACAGATAATCGATTGTACGTTTTCAGTAGCAGAGTGCCTTGTTGATATCCAAGATGGTTACAAAAACAATGACGGCCATCGATTAAAGCCACCCCCTCCAGGAAGACGAAGCCGCTCACAAAATAATTGCAGGACTCGAGATACGCCGCGCACACAATTATTTTATATATTGCCACTATAGGCCTACAACACGAAGTGAACCTTTCCTATCACTGTAAGTAAAGCAAGTCGACGTGAACTGACCAGTGATGGAAGTGGGTCACTTTTTCTGACCCACTCGAGCCCTGACCCACGACCCACTTGACCCACCCGGTAAGGAACAAAATGTGACCCCACTGTACGTGACCCATCCCACGCTATGAAAAATAACACAGTATGTAAATGAATGCAATGGTATTTCAAACAGTCCAATTTTTTAAAGAAGCGTTTACCATAAATTTGAGGTTTTTAGTCTTCTGGGGAAAACTATTTTTGAAAGAGTAATAATTTGTAAAGAGTACTAGTAAGGCTACTGATTACCGTAAAATTACCGTGGGTCAGTGGGTGAACGGTCTTGACCCAGGACCCACGGAAAAAAAAGAGACCCATTTGACCCACTGACCCACCATCCCATGAATCAGTTCCATCTCTGGAACTGACATAGCTTTAAATTGTAAGTGCCGAATGGAAGGAATGGATGCACAACCCTAACTACTGTCCTTAACTAATGACTAGGACATACTATCGAGGATTAGAAAGTTAACTAGATATTCCATCATTCATTGAAAACTTTGAAATCAATTCAATGAAAAATTTCATCTCTAGGTTGCAGGACAACGTTTTAAATTCGCGATGATTTCTAAAAAATACGCTAGCTTATAGGACTCCGACCCGGATTTTACCCTTGCCACCCTCACCCCACACACATACTACAGAAGGCACCTTGTTTAAAATTCGAAATAAATTCGCATGAAAATTACATCTGCAAGTTTCACTAAAACATTTCAAATTCACACAGATTTCTTTAAAAAAATACACTGGTTTGAGGCGTTTCCCCCCCCCCCCTCCACCATAGATGCCCCAAGGCCCCTGCAATATATTCCCGGGTAGCCCCCACCCATCCCAATCCGACCCTGCTCTGAAAGAGGCAAAACCTGAAATTAAAAAAAAAAACGGTCACAGCTCAATCCCGCCTCCACTAAAAATATATATATATATTAGGCTATGCTTCACAAGCAAATGCTAGTTTTTTTTTGGTTTTTTTTTTCATCCATTGCCCGCATAAGATAAAAAAAAAATCGCGAATAAACTTTTACTGCCTATTTATTAAACTTGGTCAAACACCCAACGTTTCTTCTTCCCTAAAGCCCCATCCAGACATATTTCGTGCCGCGAAGCGATGGGCTATTACGGGCCTACAAGGTCAAAATTAGTGTAAGCATATGGATGGTGTTGTGTTTATCCATCTATTTTGACGTCTTTGTTACACCATCTCGCGTCGTGATCATGCAGCCGCGAGAAGCCAGTCTGGTTTGGGTGATCATAAATTCACAAGTAGATCCCCTGCTGCCTGTGCTCTGCTGTAGGCCTACTAGTAATCTATACTGATCTATGTAGGCAGTGGCATAACTACGATGAGGCAACCGCCTCCGGGCCCAGCGACTTGGGGCCCCCCTCACTGGGCCCAATTAAAACAAATTTTAACCGCAATGTGTCAACGACAAATTTTAAGTTATTGCTATAGTTCTATGAAAGTTGTGTCTCGTGTGGCAAAATCTTAATTGTTTATTTTTTTTTTGTGTGTGTGAAGGGGGCAGAGGGAAGGGGGGCACCTCCACTGGTCTCTCACCTTGAATGGCAAAAACTGCATTTTTCGTTATTAAGGACTACACTGGGCGATTGTTGGCTGCACGTGGTGCCCGCCTCCGGGCCCCTGTTTTGAAGTTACTCCCCTGTATGGATGTTCTTGCAATACAGGCTGTCCTAAGCCAATCCAGTCCTTGGAACTTCGTATTGTAAACTGATACATACTACGTACCTCAATAAATTTTCCACAGGGCTAAACAGTACTAAGAGTGTTCCTACAAACACACAACATATTTTAGCTAACTGCAGTGGCTATACTTACTGATCAATGACTAGCACGTCTCGGCGTTGTGTTGCAGCACGAGCCAGCTGAAGAGCCAGATCGTTAGCCTCTGAACTGCGAAAATCAAGAAAAAAGGAATTAGTGAGGAAACAGTCGCCTTACGCACAGCAACATGAGGTTCACTCAAGGCCTACTGAAACATTAGTTCACTACATTGAGCCTTACTTCCGTCGGAATAAAAAGTACAAACAAAGGGCACAAACTTCTGTAGTTACGTAGATCGAAGAGGTCAAAGCACGATTTTGAAAGTTTTTTTTTTTTTGGTGCCTGTATTAACAGCAGTGGTGTTAACTAGGGTTTTGTACTGAGGGGGCAACACTAGGCATTTAGCCGAATGGTGTAGAGGGAGAACCGAATAAGAGCCCAGGAAGCTGATGCATTTTTGCTATTTTCCGGCATTTTCTGGCCTTGTAAAGTGCCGTTGGAAACATTTTTATAAAACCGGCTTTGCTGACTGCATATCCGCCTAAAAAAATTTTGTAATGTAAATTCTTCAGTTTTTCATACTAGATACTTATTTTTAAACACTGATACTTTGTTAGAAATGTTGGGAATTTTTAATGAAAAATATGGAGTTAGTAATTCTTACTGTTTATCTTTACTGATTTTCGTATTTCTCCATTTGTTACCTGGTATACTTTAGCGATTTAATGGAGAAACAGTAGAAGTATAAATTAGCTAGGATGAAAGTTGCGTCTTTGACCTCAAAATGCAGCCATCTGACGGTAAATAATTTTTCAGTTATGAAAAAAGTGACTTGACCAATTTGCCGAATAAGCTTTCAAAATCTCACAGAGGGGGCGAATCGCCCCTTCCCCCCCCCCCCCCCCCACTAGTTACGCCACTGATTAACAGAAAACGTGCATTACCCGGAATTTGCGAAAAAACAGCTGTTCAGATGATTTGGCAATGTTGCTAGTAGTTTGGCTGGGTAATCGGAATTGACGGCTGCGTCTGGTAAGGATGCTGTCTGCATGTGGGACACACTGGCCGCCGTGACATCTGGATGACAATGGCCAACTAGAAAATATTGAAAACATTGTAAAACAAACACGTATACTTCAAGCTCTGATTCATTCAAATGTCATTGTCATTGTCAAGAAAGTACATCATCTTAAAAGGAGATGCCTTCTCACTATATTCGAGCATCCTGCGCGATATAGCTTTTGTAACATTTATGTAGGTAGTGAATGTAGCAAAACCGGTTCGTTCGAGGGAAAAAATAGGAAAATGAATGACTTTGCAACATTTACATGCGTCTGAAGTAATGTTGCAAACTGGGCCATAGATGAAGCCAACCGGGGTAAATGGGAAGTACTGGACATTGAATTTTGAACACTTCAAATGTATGTTGTACTGAATTCGCCATACATACGGATTAATCGTTCCTGGTGGACGCCAATTTTATGCAAACATCTTTCCATTATTGAAACAGCACAACATTCAGCGGTGCAGTCTGTTGAACTCAATACAAGCGGTCGTGTGTCTGGCGTTAAGTTGTGAGATGGTTTCTATGTTGTATACGGTAGGTTAAGGTTTCATTAGCGGATGTATCAGGGCGTTAAGACCATGGGTCACGGCCCTAATAAACAAATCCAAATCTTAAGCTGTAGATAGTTCGAATACGGCAAGTTTCTAACGTAACATTGTACAACTCTTTCATTGTTGGACCATTGTTGCAACAGTGGATTTATATCATGTAGACACAAAGCTGCAACAATGAAACCGTTGTCTTACCACTACTAAGAACCACGGCTATAATAGGCGTGGGTTTCTTACTGACGTAAGTAAGAAAAAAAAGGCGGCGGTTTCTTACTTACGTAAGTAAGAAAACGAAGGTCTTTGGTTCTTACTTAAATAGTAAAATTACAATCGCTGTCCATATTTACGTATCCCAAATCGTTTCGAAAGTATTATGAAACTATTTCACACTTTAAATTAACAACTATTTACTTTTAAAATAAGATAAAAGAATTCTAGGCATAGCAAACGAAGGCGTGGGGTTCTTACTTACGTAAGTAAATCTAACCTACTGCTGCTGTCAATGTTTGCGTATCAATATTTACGTGTTACTGTTTCGAAAATAATACATTTATTACAGCTGAAAAAATACCCAAAGGAAAGAGTTGAAATTGACTAAAATGCCATTTATTTGCAGTTATTTAGTTTTAAAAACGTAGTTGGAGCAAAGAACATTCCCGACAACAATGGCTCATTATGCTGGCTCGGTTACTAACAATGAAAATCTTTGTTGTACAAATATGTTCGACGATGGTTCGGTAACAATGCACAAACACTGTCGCTTTATTGCAACAATGACTCACTCATTAAAGATCCAACTCGTCGTTGTACAAATATGTTAGACGATGGTGTTCGGCAACAATGCGGTTAAGACTTTCGCTTTATTGCCCTCTTGGCTTCGCCACTTGGGTAAACAGCGAAAGTCTTACCTTATGGTTACCGAACGCCATCGTCTAACTGATACATACCAAATCGTAATAATGGAGTTTTCGCCCAGGAAAAAGCGCTGCGTCAATGCTTGTGTAGCAAAGAAGTGTTCAAAATCCGTTGTCCAATACTTTACCTTTAGCTTCTACGCAAATGTGTCTTTGAAATTTGGTGTTGTTATGCTTTGTTTTGTACCGTACCAGGGCGTACGGCGAAAGGCCAAGGCCCTTAGGCAATAAATTCAAATTCAAATTTAAATTTAAATGGTCGACTTGACATTTTAAGTGGTAAGGTTTCTGCTTACTACTTTGAACGCTGAAGATTAACTAAGGCCACTAAAATAAAATTACCCAATAAAAACATTCCGGTAGGTTACATTTTGTTGTGACATGCAATATCATTTTTAATGCCAGGTTCAGATACGTTCAGAGTGCCGCATGTTGCACTGGTGGCTAAATGTCTTACTTTTTTTTTTAGTAAAGCTCCCAAGTTTTTTAGTTGTGACACACCTCTGAACGGGCCCTTACAGTTTCGATGCGATCACGTGAATGGAGCTCGGGCTAATAGGTTCATCGGCTCCAAGAAGTGTTTGGTGAAAACGTTGAAGTGTGATCGGAATTTTTTTTCACACTATTGCTTAAAAAAACGTTTAAGAAATAACAAACGTTCATTTGATTCCCGATAATCTGCACTTACCTAGTGAAACAGCACTGGCGCAGTCTAAGTACTCTTGACCCGTACTGTCGTACACGTACTGCAGATTGGCCTTCACTATTTTCAAAGGATTTGACTGATAATGGAGCGGGTAGGATTGACTGTAAGAGAAACACGATTTTAAATAAATACAATAACTGCTTAAGCTAAAAAATCACGGGCCCACGGCTCATATGTGGGTTGGGACAGGTAAAACTACAGTCGAAGAACGGAGGGCACGAGGGCATTTTTTTTTACGATTATGCTCTTATTAAATGAATAATAAAAGAGCAAAATAGGTTCTAGCAATACAAATCTACACAGACATGCAGTACGACCACGGTCGATTATTTTTTGGAGGGGGGGGGGCAACCACCATCCCCCCCTCACACCCAAAACAAATTTTCATTCTGGAAAATGGACCTCAGTCGGAATACTTAGATTTATGAAACAAAATGTAAATGAATACAAAAATTAATAATATTTTGGAACAGCTTGGGGTAAGAAAACTTGCCCGTAAATCCGTTGATCCCAGTCTAGACCCCAAAGCAATCGGCCGGTATTGGAATAATTGGAATTCCTGATAATTGAAAGACAATGTTTGCCGACTTCGTCAATCCATGGCAAGGCGAACTGCACCACGCAGCAGGATAAATCCCAATTATGGAATGCAGTTTTATGTTAATTGGAAGATAATTCTTGTTGCCTGATAGTCTATCCATGGCAAGGCAAACTGTAATACCATAGCAGGGAACAGCTCAAGTGTGGACTAAAGCCAGGTGATTGGAAGACAATGGTGAACTGTAACACCATAGCAAGGAAAATACGCTTACCCAGACTTTCCTTTCTACAAAATGGCATTTGAACTGGACTTGAATAAAACTCAGATGAACCTCTTCAAAAGGCCCTAGTGTTCGAATCCTTGTTCGTATACTGCATTGGAGAGTTTTACTTGAGTTTTTGAGTCCAGCGCATCATTTTCTAAAAGCTGGGGATTTCAGATTTTTCCTGAAACAAACGGTGCGACTCACATTTCCCCTTGCCATGAAGGGACTAAAAAAAAACGAAAAAAACTCCAGAAAAAAAGGTCCAGATAATGACCTTTTGTACATTCACAGTCCTACGAAAGTTGTCATATCCACCCAAAACCAAAACTGGTAAAAGAAAAGCCGCCAAGTTTTCAAAAAGGGTTGGCCTTTGAAAGTAGTGATATCATTCGACCAGGGAAAGGTCGTTAAGGTTAATCCTATTAGCCTAGTTAATCACGCTGAGTAATACTTTGGACGTTAAATGAAAACTTGTTCTAGTTTTCATTTAACTTTCAAACTACTTGTCAGTGCGATTAACTTGACTAATAAGATTAATCTTAGCGGCTTTTCCCTGGTTGAATGATATCGCTACTTTCAAAGGCGGACCCTTTTTGGAAACTTAAGAGGCTTCGCTTATACCAGTTTTGGTTTTGGGTGGGTCAATTTAACAGCAACGTCAAATGTCGAATTTGAATAGTAGTCAAGTGCAATGCAAGGGCAACTGAGAAAGTAGCTGCGTTCCTCGGTCCACTCCAGGCCGGTCAGCTTTGTGCTTTTCCTGTATTAGTTGGTGACAAACACGCGAGGAGCCGTCCAGCACCATATGGCCTGAGAACCAAAGGAAATTGGTATCTGAACAAAGTGCATGCGGGAAAAGCCCTCAGTAGGTTCTAGACCTCGCAATTTAATCGTTATGCTTGTTTATTCTACATCTCTGTTTAAAAATTAACAAGTAGCCAAGCAAAATACGAATTTTTCCGTACCGCATGCACTTTGTTTAGATACCATTGGTTCTCATTCACAGCCGGTTCTGTGCGGCTCCTGGCGCAACTTTCACTAAATAATACCAGAAAAGCACAAAGCTGACCAGCCTGGAATGGTGTGAGGAACGCAGCTGCTATCTCAGTTGGCCTTGGTACCATGAAGACGTAGTCCAAACACCCGGGTTCAATTCCTGGTCTAACAAGTGTTTTTTTCTTTCTTTTTTTTTTGCCACTACTGCTGGACATTTGTCATCCTAACTTCTATTTACAATGTGTTTGTTCGTTTATTACCAGTATATTTACAGCTAATTTCTCTTCTTTGCAATGGCTGAAAAGCAACATGTGGTAAGAAAAAAAAACTTACGATAAATAGCGTTCGTGAAGGGTGAGCACCTCCTGAAGAGCGAGTTCTGGCATGGTTACGATTAAAAAAAAAATAAGTCTGACGATAAAAGCAACGTTTTTTTAGCCTGAAGACGACACTTGATAACGAACAGATACCAAGACAAAATGGTCTCTCTATTTTCTGTCTGGCGCACAAACGCGCACGGAAGATAAAATTGCCATGCGCGACTTATGTCCGTGTCGATGCGTAGTTTCCGATCAATAAATCCTCAAATCCGATTTCCGGAACTCAACGCAACCACCATGATTAGGGCCAAAATGTAGTACGGGGCCCCTAGTTGGCTTTCCCGCAGTGACCCAGCCGTTCGTTGGCTTTGTCGTAATTTCAAGATCACAGGGAATCAACAAGTTCGATCAAAAA
>JAHWFP010079442.1:2637-24334 GCA_023313725.1 Lithobius niger
ACTTCGTAGCCGTGACGAAGGACGTTTCAAATAAGTCAAGGCACCATCCATTTGATGAATTAAAAAACCCAATAATGCTGATGTCGACAGCACAGCTCCCAAGTCTTAAAAACAATAAAGCTATTTGCAATTTGACGACATATCCATATCCTGTCTAGTCCATTTTGCAATACCAGACAAGGTTGGCTAGTGATGCTAGCAATCATTTACGAAGAGCAAAATAACAATTATCCTACCTTAACTCTTCAAGTTGCTTGCAGATTATTACTGAAGTAAAGTCAAGCGTGAAGTTTAGTTGATTTTCACGGACACTTCCCTGTCTCCTTGGAGGAAAAACACCCACTACACCGGCCGGCTAGCTTTATTTTGAAATGTATTTTTCCGTCATCGATCACTCGATGGCAACAGTTATCGAAACCGTGTATGATTGATCGTATTAAATTTTCTAATGGCTTATAAAACTCCCCTTCATAGCAAATCTAGCTTATTTCAAGGCTACGACGCAAAGAAAACACATACATCTCTCCCGCCGCCATAAGTGAAATGCGTATATTCGAAAGGTGCACATTTTTGCCGTTTGTACCTGTCTGCGCATCCACGTGAGCAATTAATTACAACCAGGCAAAAGCAATCATAAAAGTTAGTATCGCACTCAACGCACCCCTTCGAGGATGTGAATCTTTCGTTAAGTCCAGCACGAGACACCGTGAAAAAATATTTTACTCATCGTGATCATCATGGCCTCAAAAACTTGGTCGCAAAATGTCACTGTCTGTGGAGGTTGTGCAACACTATGCGGCGATGGGGTCCATTTGGGGTATTATGCCGTCACCCTGGAAGTTTCCTGGTTTCTTGAATTTTTCCCTAGACTTCTTTCTCATTCTGAAACGTGTAATAAGAGACAAATTAAGCCAGTTCATATGTCAAGGTCAACTGAGATTGAACTGCGTTCTTCGCTACAATCTCAGCTTCAATCCCAGTTGGCCTAAGTATACCTACACAAGGATTGCTTTGTTTCAGACAACATAAGACCCTAAGAAAGTTAGTTAAATAAAAAGTCGAAGTTACCGCATTCAAAATGTGTTAGGCAAAAGATGATTTAAAGGCAAAAGTATGGTTTTTTTTTACTCATTCAAATTTCCCTCCCCTCTATAACTTCCAAAATCGTCCAGTCCCTTACATCATTCCCGTAGTTTCGTCGGTCACGCCCCCCCCCCCCCCGGGGGGGGAAGGGCGGGCCGCCCCCCCCCCCCCCCACCGTATTGGTTGTCGGGGGAAAAACCCCAAAAATGTACATGACGAAATAATTTTCAAAAATTTGGGGGGGGGGGGGAGCTCAAAATTGAGTTTGCCGTTTTGTTTGCCAATAGTCCTTCTGTTGGCTACCTCATCACCTCCATAATTTTAGAGCTGTCTTAGTTAATGCAGAAACGTCAACTAAATATGTACAAAACAAAACTTGTTAAGGATTCCAGCTAAGTTTTCGTCGTTTGAAATGATGACACCAATGAACTGAGCGAAAATCGCATACTCATTTAAAGAATTCAAAAGTGTTAAGATGAAATATTTGGTCTATCTATGAGACAAATTTGGTAAACAATTTTAGAAAAGTTGAAAAAACATTTACGGCTTTAACATTTAGTAACCTACTTCGGTGAACTTCCCGTGGTCACAGGTGGGAGGGTCACCACAAGGCAAAATGAGGACAAAAAAAAGCCAACAAATCGAGGGGGGAGGGGGGGGGGAATCACCGCCAAAGGAAGGGGTGTGGCAGTGGCGTAACTAGTGGGGGGGGGGGGGGCAAAGGGGCGGTTCATCTCCTCTGTAAGATTTTGAAGGTTTATTCGGCAAATTGGCCAATTACTTTTGCATAGCTGAAAAGACTTTGACTATCATGAACACGTATTTTATTTATAAAAAATACGTATCTAGTATGAAAATCTGAAGGATTTATATCACAATTTGTGTGTGTGTATAATGCAGATAGCAAAACTGGTTTCATAAAAATGTTTCCAACAGCACTTTACAAGGCCAGAAAATGCCGGAAAAATAGCAAAAATGTGTCAGCTTTCCGGACCCCGCTGGAGGAGCTCACATCGCTTCCCTCTGACCCCCCCAGCTCTTATTGCGTTCTTCCTCCACACCATTCGGCTAAATGGCTAATGTTGGCCCCTCACTACAAAACCCAAGTTACGCCACTGGAGCATGGCATCAAAAAGCCAGCTCGTCCGGCGCAAAATTATATTGCTCAGTTCCATCTGTGATCTACAAATTACTAAATGGAAATTTCAGTTACCAGCACAAACTTTTTTTGTGCGTGTTTAGGAATAAACGTAGAAAATGGCATTCCTGTGTGACGCAGTTTTACAATATTGGGAAGAGGAGTAAATGTTGCAAATTATGCATTCATTTTTCCTACGTTTTTTCCCGGTATAAGACGGTTTCGCTACGTTTATTCAAACCTATGTGTTGCAGAAGCTTTCGCGCGGAATGCACGAAAATTGTGAAAGTGCACATTTTAAGCAAGGATTTGCACATTTTAAAGATTTCTTTACTTCTTTACTAGCGAAAAGTGGGCGATGAAATATTTTTAAAATTTTTTTCGTTCTAAAGATTTTTTTGAAACGAACGTCTGTGAATTAAAGGTACATTCCTACCAACGCCATATTTCTCAATCCACCTCATCAAGTACGCCCCCCAAAGTTCTATTTACTTACCGTTAGTCAATCCCTTGCTAAAAATCCGTTTTAAAGGGATATACCTCCCAGCGCCATTTTTCTCGATCCTCCACATTAAGATGGTGCTGTTTCTAAACTAGAGGGATGTCTGAGGGAAGTGAGGAAAACTGTTTCTTAACTCGAGGCGACTGATCCAAACTCCTCCCACTTTACGTAGGCGTGACGTCATGGAGCTGAGATGTTGCTGAGGAAAGTGAGGCAAGTTTTTTCTCGCTCACTTACTGATCCAACATGGCTGCCATCACGCATTAGTAGCTGAGATGGTCGTGTTTCTAAACTGTAGGAAGTGAGATATGGAAAATGTCTAAATTTAGAAACAAATTCCAATTAAACATAGATTAATAAGCATTTGTATTTTGTTCTTAATAACATTTCTCTTGCTGAAAATAGATGTGGCAGCGATTATTGCTAATTTTTCTAATGTTGAGAACGACAAGTGAGGCAGTGGTGTTTCTAAACTGATCGGTTTTGGTGACGTTGAGGGGCGTGGCTTAGAGGAATCCATCTCACTCTTCCCTCTAGTTTAGAAACACGCCCGTACGGCCCCAAAGATCTATTTCCTTACCGTTAGTCTTTCCCTAGCTAAAACTCCTTTTTTAAATGTGGCGTCTATAGTTTGTTCCACCTTATGTTTTCAGAAAAGTAACTGGATGACGACTCGTGTCCTTGCACTAAGAGTGCAAAAACATGTGGATATCACACTTGGAGACTCTACAAAGTTACTGTTAGAGTTTACGAATGGGATGTTTACGAATGTTTTGCACTCGTAGTGGAAGAAAACGTGGCGTCGTGTGGTCAGTTTTCTGAAAACATAATGTGGAACAAAGTATAGGAGATTTTCTGTTGAATATAATGGAACTTTATTTACGAACGACCCGTCAGTATATGATCCATTGCGCGCTAACAATAACCATGACTTTTCATCTCTGTGTGTGCATGTACTAATTTTCTAATAATTACCATGAGATCAAAAATCTAAAAGAGTAATGCGGTAAAAATTAAAATTAATTATTCTAATAGATCGCCGAAGCAAAATTATAAGACACTAGCCTAGACAATTATAAATTGTGATGTTAAAATATGTGAATCAATCCGGTTTGTGACGACACGATTAATGCGTTCGTGCTGGTTTGTCTATTAGGCACAATGCCAAATGAGACAGTCAGGGCAGGATTAAACCTTGTAGAGGCCTGGTGCTTAAGTTTTAATGTGGCCCTATCCCCCCCCCCCCCCCCCCCCGCAAATAAGTGATTTTTTAACAATAATTTTTTTTTGTAAAAACAGCATGAAATATTTTTGTTTTAATTTAAGGCTGCTAAATATTAATAAGTGGTTCTCTGGACTGGCTGAAAAAAATTAACGGGTGGGTTTTTTTATTTTACTTTTATCCGAGATTTTTCAGATGCTTGCCTGTTTTTTATTTTATTTTTCAAACAAAAAAACTTCAGTTACTTATATTTTGTTATGGAGTGTAATATAAATGTTTTAATGCCTGGTGCAGCACGCAAGTGTTGCACATTGACAAAAGTCTTTCTTTCCATCCAAGTTTTTACTTGTGACAAGCCTCTTAACAGCTCTTAGATTCGTTTCAAGGCGATCATGTGAATGGAGTAAAAAGCACATCTGGTCATCGGCTCCAGGAAGAGATTGGTGAAAGAGTTGATTCGTAATTGGAATTTTTTTTAGACAGTGTCATCTAAAATGTTTCATGCGCTAAGAAAAAACGCTCGTGAGAACCACCTAATGAACTTTAAGCAGCCTAAAATAGTACTGGCTTTATTTTCCCGTGACTGTGAGGCCCCACTTGAGGCCTGTTGCCCGGGTGCTTCAGCACCCAAAGCACCCCCCTTAATCCGGCCCTGAAGACAGTAGCTACGTTTTTCGCTGCGAGGAACGAAGCTACTGTCTCAGTTGGCCTTAATGTTCCTATTTGCGCGGTAGGCGACCAGCGCGAACTATAAGGCAAACCGGGTGTCCCTTTAAAATGTGGCGTCTAGCAGATTTTATGTTGAATGTTGGGAACTATATTTACTGCATCATGCGATTATTTGATCCTTTGCGCACTTACAATCACCTTGGCGTTTCAGCTGTGCGTGTGCATGTACTAATTTTTTATCGTTTGCTAATAATTAGCATGAGATCAAAAATTTAAAAGACTAATGCGGTAAAAATTAAAATTACGTATGCCTATAGATTGCCGAAGAAAAAATATAAGATACTAGCCTAAACAATTATAAAGTGTGGTGTTAAAATATGAAAATCATTCCGGTTTGTGACGACACAATCTTTAACTTGATGCTGTTTCGTATACTATTCCCAAAGCCAACTGAGATAGTATAGTTGCGTTCCTTGCTGCGAAGAACGCAGCAACTATCTCAGTTGGCCTTGTAGTCCTACGCGGAGTCCCGTGAAACGTTATGATACTAAGATGGGCAGATGGAGATCTGCGCGTTGCTGTTATAAGGCAGACCGGATGCGCCTTTAACTGCTGGCCTTCTTTTTGAAATGGCAATGTGGAATTATTAATGAACCACGTCTTTTTTTTTTAACGTGACGAAACGGGGAAGGCGGAAAGAAAAATAAAAAAAAATTGCAACATTTTCATTCGTTCGGACTAATGTTGAAAAGGTGAGTCACAGGAAAGCCAACGTGGAAATAGGCGCTTTTAATTTCTGTTAGCTGGCTTCGTCTAAACCAAACTAGCAGAAGACTCTCTCTTTAACCTTACTAGACGGTTAAAATAGTTTATTAAGGGCGGCAATTTTGACGCTTGCCCAGCCGACGCCATGAAGCCAAGTTTATTAAGGGCAGGGAGACTTCCCTGCATAGTAGGAGCCAAGAGACCTGTATGGAATAAGGTAGAGAAAATCTCATAACTGCTGAAGGAGGATGGTAGTCTCGCACACTACCCTTGGAGTTACTTCACCCGAATTCCACAGGTCCTTTTTGAGCTCCTAGGCTGATAAGGGACCGGTCATTATTTATCGCCGGGGGATCGGAGGAAATTGGGGGCGGTGGGCTCATGAAGTTTTGGACCCCCCCCCGCCCCGGGGGGGGGGGGAAATCATACATCTTTCGGGTCCCATCAAGAAGGGGAGGAGGTAAAAACGCACTGACTAAATGGACGAAAAAGTCATTTTTGGGCCTCAAAAATGGCACTTTCAGCAGTCAAAATTTTTAAAAACGCTTCAGCTTGGGTGTTACAAGGCTTTGAAGCTATTAGTACTATTTCTGGAAGTCTAGCTTTTACAACCTTGTAGAAAAGCCTTGGGAACTGGCTTATTGGCGTCTTCGGTCTTTCAGGTGCTGACTGTGTTGCAGATGTGGATATACAAGCAAACAGTGTGTTCATCACACTTATTGTATGCATCTCGACAAGAGATGGGTGTGAGGAATATTTTATAAAACATATTTAATCCAACACGTCTTTTCGTTAAAAACGAGACACATTTCCTTACAACTAATGGTAACTAGCGGTGTGGAGAGCTACTTACTTAGTTTGGGTACAGGCTACAACAGCACTAATCTTGGCTACAGGAATCATCCGCAGACAGTCTCAATGGTGGGGTGGGCGTCACATTATTTTTGAACCTCGACTGGTTGGGGGGGGGGGGGGGAAATCAAGATTTTCTTCAGGGACTTGAAGGGAAGACATCGAAATTTGGTGGTCACATTTTCATTTCCTCCGGGTCCCTCCCCCCCTCCCCCCCAGCCATAAATAATGACCGGTCCCTAAAGCTGACTTGGCTGGTAACTGAAAAGAGGACCTGGGGTATTCGTTTTTGCGTTGGTATAGTTAGCATTACAACAAGTAGGCGTTCATCTTTAAAATTCCATTTTAAAAGGAAGGTTTTACTCTTCAATTATTTTGTGGCAAAGTTGCAAAGTGAAACAAATTACCCTCTTGAAAGGCTACGAAAACCCACAGGCGCATGAAATGATCAAGATTTTATTTGCGGAAGGTAAATCGTTGCCCTTGGTCACAATGAAACCTTTAAAACAACAAATAAAAACGCATGAGAAAGTGGAATAACCTAATTTGTGATGCGTTTTTATTTATTGTTTTAAAGGTTTCATTGTGACCAAGGAAATCAATTTACTTTCCGAAAATTAAATCTGGATCATTTCGCGTTTTTCGTAGCCTTTCAGAAGGGCTATTTGTTTAACTGGGGAGGTTTTCAAGGGAAGGTGATTTAAGGTGATTTATGCTTGCTTTTTTTTTATTTTTATTTTTTTACAACAGTTGACTTTTTTTTAACTCTCTTAAATACGAAAAGAAGAACTGCTAACTGATGTAACGTGTATGCATATATTTTCATGCGAATGGCTTTAAAATTCAAAACGTTTGTTAGCGACCTCTTCATTGGAGAGTTGTTTTCGTAATATAAACATTAAAAATTAAAAATAAAGTCCGCGGTAAGTAGTACTATACTACGAATGTTAAACTTAATGTATAAAATCTATAGCTTTCTTTAAAGGAATCTACGGCCACTATAGCGGTTTCTGCTACGCAGTTTACCGTTAAGTTTGAAACTATGAGGCAATGTAGTGTAGATTGTCTTGTTTTAATACAAAATTGCATGCGTGTTCTTTCTGTAAGTTCCATGATTGCCCTATTGCTGTATTAATGGTTTTAACTTGCACTTTAAATGTATCTCACTTGAAGCATGCCTTTAAATGTATGTTTAAATGTCTGGCATTTTATCGGAAGTTTGGAATGTAACTACTCGTAAAGTTTTTATGTGTTTACATTTGTAGTAAGTTGTTCCTTTATGTTTACCCAATGGCGAACATGATAAAGACGTTTCGTTTTTAAATTACATCCCGTGTTTATTTTTCGAACGTCCTTTATTAAATAGCTTTGCGGTCATTGTTTGCCCCTAGGGCTCCACGCGTTCAGATTAGCTTGGAGATGTGGAAGAGCGTCCCTGAAGGAGAGCGACGTGTGACGTAATGAGCAGTAGGCCTGCGTCTTGCCTTTGGCGAAGGGATTATCCCTCTTTCTTGAGTGACAGATTTTTTATCACAAGATGCTCGCTTGTGCTCTCAAGATCTCTCTTGCTCGTATAAATTGGATGTAGCGCTCTTTCCCTTATCTCTTTTAAGTAACCGACGTTTAGCGAGACGCTATGCTTGAATCCGCCGGAATTCGGCGATCGTTGACGGGGTCTAGCGGCTTAGGTGCCAAGAATGCATCTAAGCTGCAGTCGAGCGTTCCTTTGATGGAGGCTGTTAGGCTACTGTAAGAAGACCGGAGACTTTGTTATCTGTGTTTAATTTCTTCTAGCGCAATGGATTACACAGTGCAAGGACAATGGCTACCTACTTAATAGGCACTTGCGTCCGCGTTAGTTTCACAGTTATAAATCCGTCCAAAATTCTGTTTGTGGCACTGACCCTATAATTTTTTCAAAATTGGTTCTTTAGTTGTAAATGCAAAAATCACGCTTCAGCTAAATAATGCAGATCGTCGCGTACAGTCCGCATATAGGTTCGCATTTAGTATAGGAAAGGCGTTGTGCGCAGGCGCGTGACGGACGACGACGGCCGTCGACTGACGGCAGGTGCGTACACTTTTCCGATGCGATCAATTTTTGATGAAAGAATTCTACCTCAACAATCCCGTCCGTCAGCCGACGACGGGTGGTCACGAACGGAACTGAGCAGTATATGCGGCTCCTCTAATTTACATGCTTTTCATCCAAACAGAAATTTGACGGCCTGCGACGTGACGTAACGGAACGGAACGGAGTATTATACTACGAGCTTCATAGTGTTGGAATCTGGGAGCCTCTCCCCCACCTCATCCGTAATTCTCCAGTCCCTGTTAGGCACATGTAAAAGAGGGCCTCAAGATATACGTGCCGAAATTATTTTTTGGTGGGGGGGGGGGGGATAGGTCCAGGGCACCCTCACACGTTGTGGCACGTGCCCTCTTCCCTTCACTATGGATGATAAAACATGAAGAAGATAGTTAAAACAATGGTTATTTCAAGGAATGTAAGGGCGAGTACACAGTCATTTTTTTTTTTTTTACTTCCGGATTTTTTTAGACCTCTCTCAAACAAACTTTGGAGATTTTACGTGCTCCCAGCCGAAGCCATGGCTCCAATTGTTAGGCAGTCAATTGGAAATCCCTAGGATTTTTCACATGGCACAATCGACACGTGCGTGAGGCATCCCAGGCCTTCTCTTCCCTAAAATTCCAGCGGTGGCTGAGTCCAGGTTTGAACCGAGGGAACTCTGGCTTATGAGGTCGGGCCAACCATCAGGCCACCTTGCCCACCATACTTTTCGAGGCAGGGGAAAGGTTAACTGAGACTGAAGCTACGTTCCTAGCTTCAATCTCACTTGGCCTTGGGCAGGGTCGGAAAAAACAACGACACCATTTGTGTTTATCTTGCTTTGAAAATGTTGTTCCTTATCTTTTTTCCTTCAATTGCTTCCCTCCCTTCCGTTATTTGGAAAGTATGCGTAAGCAAAGGCAAGTAATCATCAAAATCCAGACATGATTTGGCATCGTACTTACTCCCATACTTCAAAATTTTTACAAATTCCTTAAAGGTACACTCCGCCTGCCTTATAACAGCCACGCGCCGATCGCCACATGCGCTTGTTACCGTCGTACCGTTTCGCGGCCAACTAAGGCCAACTAAGATAGTAGCTGCGTTCCTCGATAGTAGCAGCGAGGAACGCAGCTACTATTTCAGTTGGCATTGGGCGTAGTAGACGAAACAGCATGAGTGAAAAAATTAGGTCGGCGCAAATCGGAATGATTTTCGTATTTTAACATCTCACTTTATAATTTTTTAGGCTAGTAGGCCTATCTTTTAATTTTTGTTTGTGATCTATTGACATAAATAATTTTAACTTTTACCGCGTTAGTCCTTTAGATTTTTGATCTCATGGTAATTATTAGCACACGATTAAAAATTAGTACATGCACACACAGATGAAACGTCAAGGTTACTGTAAGCGCGCAAAGGATCATTTAATCGTAGGATGCTAATAAATATAGTTCCCAATATTCAACAGAAAATCTCCTACACGCCACATTTTAAAACGGATTTTTAACAAGGAAATAGAACTTTGGGGCCGTACTTGATGTGAAAGATAGAGTAAAATGGCGCTGGGAGGAATGTACCTTTAAGATGGCTCTTTATCAGTACAATGCACCAGAAAGTTGCAAATTTTGCTTGTATGCATATATTTTTTATCCCACACCTTCATCTGTATTTTAGCCTTTACGTCATTGAAACTGCAGATAACAGAGCTGAGAAATCCACAGGTGTGTTATTTTCTCTCTCGTTGAAGGAACCACTCATCTCACTGCTGCTGCCATGTTAAAGTGCTCGTTTTATTCAGAGTTGTGCACCTTGCAGGTATACAACCAAACACGTGGTGCACGCGGGCTGACATTTGCAGGAAAGCCTCGTCACGTTTGGCTGGTTGCCATGGTTTCATAATGCCGCTATCCTATTGGTCGGTTGCGAATGGGTTGCGACGATTACATTTTTTTTTCTTGACAGAAGCGGCGTAGGCTGGATTTTTGGGAGTTTCGTAGAACAAAATTTTCGTAACGCTTGCTTTTACCGTCTCTCAATCCAACGTAATGGAATGTTTCTGAAGCAGAGTAGGCTGGATTTTTGACGTTTCTGAAAACAAAATTTTCCCAACACTTTCACCTTCTCCCAATACAACGTAATGGAATGTTTCGTTACACGCCATCAGAATATTAATTTTCGAATATGCAGAATGGTAAAGAGATTAATTAAAATTATAAAAAAGACGAATTAATTAAAAATATATTACAGAGAATTGAAAAAACAAAATGTAATAGTAATAAATGAAGCAACATAAAGGCAGTGGTGCCAGAGGGGGGGAGGTGGGGGGTCAGTGAGGAGCAACTTCTAACTGGCATTTTAGGGGGGGGGGATCAATGTATTTATTATGTAACAACAACACACCACCAGCCACCACACGCAACATAACCCGTCAACAGTCAACACAACACATAAATCTAGAAATATACAATAAAAACCATGTCTTAGTTTATAATTTTATGCAGGGTTGAGTATTGATTGAAAACCAAACAGAACAGTACATGCTGTTACAGCACCCGGCAGTTATGACGGCATGGAAATATATAACGTTTGAAAATAACGTAGCCGAAAGCGTGTGTGACTTGGGGTAAGAAGGAGGGGGGGTGATATCCCAACCTTTAGTCCAAGTCGGAAATATTGGATTTCCATTTTCTAAATGGGGAGGGGGCAGTTGATATTGGGGGAGGGGGGGGGGACTCCTGACTGGACCGATGCTCACTCGTCATCGTTAGCATTTCACAATGTTTGTTCTATTGTATTTGTTCGTTTCTTACAATAGATCGTAGCATTACTGGCGCCAGTCTTTCAGGTATAGACGCAAGGGGCACTGGATGCATGGGAGCACTACATGCTGAGGTGAGGTAAAAACCTTAGCGTAGTTTGTTGAGCCAATGTTCCCAGGGCCGGATTAACCAATTTTGATGCCCTGGGCTCATTCATTATGCCCCCCCCCCCCCCGCAAACTTTCTTTTCTCGAAGCTTATTGTTTCATTCTAAGAATTAAAAACAGGAACAGGTATAGTATTAATTTTACTTACAGAAACTGGTGTCATACTCACACTAGGCTAGGCCTTTGCCGTCGGCCTCGCCGGCATCACAATCAGTCAGTCACTACATTCACTTTTATAATTTCCTTCTGTTGTTACATTTTGAATTTTCTGCACTTCGGTCTTGAAAATGTGTAAAAACTTCGTCACATTTTTTTTTTCCTGGTTCAAGTCAATCAATTGCCATCAGAGACGCAGCTTGTAATTGGGGCTGCATGGTACTCGTCTGCAGTTCATTTTTTATTGCAGGAAGTTTTGAAAATGATCGTTCCCCAGCAGCGTTGGTAACAGCAATTGTCAAGGCAATGCGATAACGATGGTTTTTGATAACTTGAAGCTTAGATGCAAAGGCCAAGTTTACGTTTTTTTGCTAATTTTGGAATTTTGCCTATTTTCTCATAGCACGTAAATAATTCCATCATGCCCCTAATAAGAGTGATGCCCTGGGCCCGTGCCCACTTTGCCGATTGGTTAATCCGGCCCTGAATGTTCCGAGAGCAGTGGACCTATTTTAGCTCTTTTTTTTTTAATTTTGATTTGCTGGCAACTGCAAATCAAAATGCAATGTGTACCTTGCATACCTATACATCACGCCACTGGGTACACTATCACATTGCTGTACTCTTTTATACTGTTACCAAGAATTGATACTGAAAACTTGTCCTAGCCAGACTTGCAGCATTCCATGCTGACTGGCAACGATAGGAGGGTAGCTTCTCTATTACCAGCAGTGTGCGAAGTGGCTTCAGCTAGTTAAATTCTTGGCCCTCTTCTTTACATCCTTCTATACAATCACACTGTTGGAACATCTGCCATGTACCTTGGTGAAACTAAAATCTTTTCCATTGACCATTAAGCCGTTCATACTTCCAGCAGGACATTTCTAGCATGGTGTCTTGTATACGGCTTATGGCTATGGGTCTGACTGCCACAAAGTATGGGTTTACAAGTACAGACAATGAAACCATCCTGAATTACTACCTCAGTTCTTGAAACACAACACTCTCCCAGAAAGGACACATCCAGAGGAACCTATGTGATGTACGACAGCATATGGTATGTAAACTCATGTGGTTGATAGCCTGCAGCACCAATAAAATAGTGCTCTCAGGCACCTCCTGTAGAGCAGCCTTACTGTACACAAAGTACTTTGGCAACGTACTTCTAGCAATCGTCGAAGCACTCCAGTCAATACCAACCGCTTTCCACAAAACTGTTGCACGGCGCAGAAGAGCCCCTTGCATCAGGGCCATGTGGGCTGACCAAGAAAGAGACCCCTGGAAAATACCCCCAAATAACATGCTCTAATGACATATCGCATCAGAGCCCAATTCACAAACAGTGGACCAACAACCAGACGATGGCCTCAGACTTCGACGCAGAGAAATGTAGACCTCTCATTGACAGCCATGAGACGCACGATGCTAGGCATCTTGCAAATTATACCTGACTTCATCAGCCACCCTTCCTTGACCCAAAAAAGTAATTTCATCAACGAAAATAAAACGACTCACACCAAGCAGTTGCTTCCTGGCCAGGCCTCCATTAAAAGTAGAACAAGATTAGACTCAGAGAACTCCCTCGAGGCAAACTGACTTACCGTGGCAGGAATTTGGTGAGCCACCTCGGTCACTGATCCTAATATTTCGTTTACGAAGGTAGCCGACACGCCAGCTCAAAATCCTCCCCTCATTGTCATACGATGTTAGTTTCATAACAAGGCCATTAACAGCACATTACTGTAGACCCCTTCAACATCCCACCACAAAGGCTCCCTCATCCCAGGAAAACCACACATCAGCCTCCAGGATAGCCACAGCCTGTAGATAGTAATGGCCCTTACGGACACCGAATTGGTTGGCTGACACCAACCCATTTAACTCTACAGACAACTGTAAGTACTCTACAATACGTTTCATGAATTTTGAAGTGCATGGTAGCAAAGTAATGGATCTATAAGAAGAAGTCAAAGTGGCATCCTCCCCAGGCTTAATACTTGGTACAATGACCCCTTCCCTGCAAATGCTAGGGGTCAAGCCTGATAACCATGCTCTGTTGAAAACTTCAAGACTCATTCCAATCTCCATACAGGTAAGCTGTGAAACACCAGAAAAGGAATACCATGAAGCCTTAGGGCCCTAGTTTCAGCAGATGAAATAGAAACATTCAGTTCCCACATTGTGAACTGCGAATCAAGCAAGTGGACCTCATTCAAGCCATGCGTCAAGTTTTTCAAAGTTGCTTTGTCATTAGACTAATCTGCAAACTCGGGCACCTCCTTTTTTCGGGTTCCTAAGTCACAACCAACAGGCACATCCAAGCCCGACATTCTTCAGGCCACCTTGAAGCCAAACCTTGCGCATGCTTGAGCCTGACAATATACCAACCAGTCCCCAGAGCATGTGTTTTCCGAAATAGACGATACGCAAGTGGGACTTTGAAAAAGAGTCTCTCTACACTGACCATTCCACCAAAAAGGTTGCTTACTTAACTCCTCACTGGCCACAATAGGGGAAGAATGACCGAGCACCTCCTCAACAGTTCTCATGAAGTTTTGTGATGTTGTTTGCTAAAGTATCCTGCATCCAGTCCACCTACCAACTAGTTGTGTGAAAAGTATTCCGTCAGCATGACGAATGCATCAGCGACATGGGCTGGACTTGCCCCTTCCCTATTGGCAGACTGTCTGCTGCAACCCAAGTAGGGAAATGGTCACTCCTACATTCATCCCAATTCCAAGATATTATGTACGCATATCAGAAGTAATTCCCAGCGATGCACAAGCAAGAGGTTTTTATAGTTATGGTGTTCCAGTGAAGATAAGTTGGCTCGCTAGAAGATAACAATGTCAGACCTTCTGAATGCCGCCTCACAACAGACCAACAGTATTTGACCCTTAGCTTTAAACATTCGGTTATCCTGTAGTGTATGTGTATTGTGTACTGCATAAATGTGTGACTTCCCGTTGTACTACACCCCCAAGGTGCACACGGAGAGAGTAACAACTAAAAGCAGTTGAAGGTTAACAGGCAGCACCTTCCATAGGCATGTAGAGCCTATAGAGCCTGGAGGGCTTATTAATGAAGGTTTATTAATGAAGTAACCTTTATTACTGCAGGTAGCACACCCCGGTGGTTGTGCATGACAATAACAGATAATTAGGAAATACAAGGCCACTTGACATAGCCAGTGATGGTGTATTAATAAATCCAGACCAGACACCACACTCATCCCTCTTAAAAAGTTAGTGAGCGACTCCCCTAATTAAATATATACAAATTAAAATGTATGTACATGTTATATGCCAGCTACATGTATGCAAATAATTCTACCCTTTTCCCCAAAGCAAGGTTATTTAAAGTTACTGCATATTATTTCCTCTTTGAACTATTTTTTAATTCCAATAACATATAAACATATACTATATACAGCAAATCCCCCTCCCCCCCGAATTATAGCGACTATACAGGAAAATGCACGTATAATTTCAGCACAACATGAAGAAAACACTGAAAAGCAGAGAAATCGGACAGAAAAATTAATAAAAAAAACTTGGCTGCTTGTCTACTCCCTCAACTACTAACAGTACGTTCCTAAAGCACCGAACAGAACGAACCAAACACACCACTGTTGGTGACAGTTCAGCTCATTCCCTACTAAGCCGTGTTGATGTGGCTTGCCTACGTTAACCATCATCAGCAATGAATCTGTTTACGTACCTAGCGCATGTTCAAAAGTTCCACTACTGGCAATCACCCGCACCCACCTCCCCGAGATGGTTCGCAATTTTGCATTGCTCGCGCCTGGTACTTCCATTATCGTAGCCTGGTCCAATCAACTAGCCACGTCTGGTCACGTTAAAGGTATGATGTAACGAGTGCTCTGTTGAGCTTGTTGATTTTGCTGAGCTGTGATTGCAATTTCGGAAGGTACTAAACGGCTGACGCAACGTTACTGCGCACGGGCGACGTTAAGTTTGGAGCCAAACTGTCTCTAACAGTGGTGTGTTCTGTTCGGTGGTTTAGGAAGGTACTGATTGTCTTGGTTTTAAAGACTTAATCGCTGCAACTTCTTCCGTTCTCTACTCCTCCTTTGCACAAGCACAGGTGACCCATCAACGAAAATTTTTAATTGATGGGTTTGCTCTGAAACACTGATAGTTTGTGTTTGCGGCAAAGCGTCTTGCATACGAGTGCGCATAATGTCAATGGTGACTGCACTCTTGCGATGCAAACCTCCAACACCTGTTTGAGAACTTACGCCACTTGGTGTTTGGAAAAGTGGATTTTCGAGCCACGTGTGTGAATCAGAAACGGATGCTACGTGCAAGTAGGAAATGGATTCTGTTACGTCAATCACACGATTTCTCAGTTGATCGACATGTTCCCAGACAACTTCACCTGTTTTTAATTTAACACAATATCTCAATTTCCATCCATTGAAATCAGTTCCTGCTTCCCATCAATGTATAGAATTTGGTTTATGCTCTCGAGACCAGACAGGTTGGTGTTGCTCGTATGATATTTATTGTTTAGTTACCATACATTTTGATTGATGTGACATTGCCTTTTCGGCTTTCTCATTTGCAGATGGAACTATTAGTGATAAATGTGTTCTTGGACTTCATCCTAGAAAGATGGCAGATTCCTCTGATGGCATTAGTATGCATAAGTGCCACAGCTACTGAACATTCATGTGTTTAGAACCATGGTCTTTTTGGTGACAAATGCTTTTTTAGGGAACCCAGCAGAGATGCCAGATGAGCACAAATTTGCTATATTGGTTCATAAACCCTAAATAACTCTTCAATTCACAAGCATTACTTAGTTCCGGCGCAAGCTCGATGGCATCAAGAATTTCAGGAAGGTTAGACATTCCATTTTTCTCAATCTTAAATCCTAAAATTTTTATTTAGTCCTGGTTAAATTTGCACTTTGCTCTTTTAACGTGGGCACCACTAACCTGCAAGACTAAGCATTCTTTTAACAATGTTGCATCATGCTCCTCCCCCTTCTACCAAGATTTCATCATAAAAAGGTTGGGAACTTGGAATATCCTTCAACACATACTCGATGTGTTTCTGGCAAATTCCAGGAGCGTGTGAAAGCCCTGTGGGGATTGTCTGCCAATGGAATAGCCCTTTACAAGTTCAAATAGTAAGGATGGGTTTAAAGTCATCACTGAGCTCAACTTGCATGAATGTGTCGCTAAGATCTATGGTCGAGAGTCTATGACTTCCAGCCAGTTTACCAAACAGATCTTCTACACGTGGAAGGGGGATGTTATTTCCAGTTCCGAGTTAACTGTCATGGAGTAGTCGGTAACAATCCTAACATTGGCGTTAAACTTGGAAAACCAATACTACTGGGGTTGCCCAGGCGCGCAACAATCAATATGTTTCAAAATCCCCACCCGAACCAGGGCCGGATTTAAGAGCTTGCCGCCTGTAGGCCCAACCATAATGCCGCTCTTCAGTATCCTTAAAACTCCCCTCTCCAAAATTTTACGGAATGTTAAATTACCCCCCCCCCCCCCCATCAAGCACCTTTCTTAATTTGTATGTTCTTTTGTGATCTAGTAGGGAAAAAATAACTCATGTTATTGTTACTAAGCAAAGTAATAAAAAGTAATCTATTTCCGTTGGCCTTTGAACCTAAATTAATAAACTTTAGGGATTTGCTTACTAGGACCGTATCCCTTTCTTCCCTTTTTTAGTTCTGAGCGCCGCTTAGTTTCATTTGGACATGGTTACTCATTTTACTTCGCTATGTTCGACGTATAACAATCAACATCCAACACAAAGTGACCATACTATGAAAAGTTAGCAAATAACGTAACTACGTTTTAAAGAAAAAGTCATTGGGTCCTATTAACGTGTAGCATTGATACTACACTCAATCAGTACTGATACGACAGTGAGTTGATGGAGAAATAATTTGGAATTGTTATTTCCTGAACTATTCGTAGACATTGGAAAAACGAGTTGCTGACAAGATCAAAATCGGTGTACTTGGTACTGTACGGTTACTGTCGGTATTACTGATACGAATTGCACAAGATAGCAACAGCTTATTTATAGCGTCATGTCTTGACAGGATGTGGTATACGTTTTTAGACTGATATGCGGTTAGCTTAATTGTAGCAATGGATGGAGCCAGCGTTTTGTTAATAAATTTTCATGAAAGGTGGAGCGCAGGCAAAATTCGCACGAGCTTTTCTCACGTACAATTGTTTTTAAACCGTCATGCCGCCCCTAAAAAAGTGCCGCTATAGGCCCGGGCCTCTCGGGCCTACTTATAAATCCGGCCCTGACCCGAACCAGACGGTCTATTTCATACTCCACCTTGCCTCTAACATCTAAGGCCTTACAGAGTTTTGGTTTAGCTCCTGCCTTCAGCTTGGCACTAGACTTGAAATCCTTGAATTTGCCTAGGCCTGGTTTAAACAGGTGAGGCAACAGTTCAAAGATTCCAGTGTCAGTAATAGAGCCTATAAATCAGTGACACCTTCAGCTTCATGAATTTCTACATTAAAGACCTAATTCAGACCTACCCAAAAGGGCAGGTTCATTGCCAGGTTTCACTACTGCACACAGGTTTTCAACCAGGTGGTTCAGTTTAACCTTTAGGTTAATGACTCCTAACATTTGGACAGCCTCGCCAACCCACGATTTGAATGTGATGTTGGTAGGACCAATTGAGGGCAATCAAGTCGATTCATCCTGAATCTACCTCCAATGGTAATTTTTAACCATTTAATTCACACTGCACATGTAGTAGAATTGACATGTGAATAAGTCATACTATTAATGCATGAACTCAGACTGTCATCAGACTCAACATGAGTGGCATCCAAACCTGAATTTTCTGATTAAACTACATGCCATGCTTTCTTTTTACCGTATTTAAAAAACTTTTTCTGTTTAGTAGCGGTGGTTCCAGAGCTGCTAGCGCAAGGCTTTCCAGACTTGCAAACCTGTTTTAAATGTTCCACCTCGCCACAAATTGAGCAGGTTTTGCTCCTCCATTTGCACTCTGACCGGGTATGGTTTTGATAGTCACAACAGTAGCACTTAATTTTCTTACTAAATTTAAGTTTGGAATGCTTGGTGAGCAGATGACCCCTGAAAACTGCTAACACTAAGTTCAGCTCCTTCTTGAGCAAGTGCACCTCATAGGCCTTATCAAAAGTTGCTAGTTTGGGTTCCATTGTCATAAGGGTTTCTTCAGCTTTTGCATTTCCTGACACAAACCTGTCCTGCAAACTCTCCTTTAGAAAGTCCTTATATTCACAGTTTACTGTTAACTGTTTTAACTCTTGGATATATGAAACCGCACTCTCGCCTGGGGCATGCACCCACTGCACAAACTGAACACGCTCAAAAATGAAACTAGGACGTGGGTCTAGGCATAGATTAGAAAGTTAACTAGATATACCGTCTTACTTCTTCCCGTCTTACGCGGAGCTCTGGCGGTAGTTGCGGCTACTAATACCTCTGCTAATACTTTGCCTTCTGCTGCTTCGAAGGCAAAAGCATAAGCAGATGTATTAGTAGCCGCAACTACCGCCAGAGCTCCGCGTAGGACGGAAGAAGTAAGACGGTATATCTAGTTAACTTTCTAATCTATGGTCTAGGTTACATTTTAGTGAATTATCTAACTCGTTGAGCATCTTAGGTACAGGAGCATCTGGTAAGAATATATTCCTTAACAAGCCATACCGTAGGTCTTTTTACCTATGCTTGAAAAGAGTACAGCGATTTTTTGTCATCTGGCATATTAAATACATCAAAACGTAACTTAGCACGTTCTAAGTACTGTGTCCAACTCTCAGTACTGGCATCAAAGATCTCAAACTTCTTGTGCGTTCTGGATGGGCCAGCCATCGCTGGATACCTTTCAGACACACTTACGAAGCTTAAGTTTATCTAAACTACTATCTAAACTAGCAGTACACCACTTACAATACTCCAACTATCACTTAACGTATTAAAACCTGATATTCTAACTGAATTCATAAAAAAAGTTATTTCATCGTCACTCATAAACAGCACATAGAGTACCTAACAAAATTACCATTATATTATACATAGACCTACAAATAGCCTCCCTTTTTAACTTCTAACGTTACAATTTTAATTTTTAACTTAGAACTTTAAGTTTTAGTCATTTTAACCAACTGTCATATCCTGCAATCTTTTAACTACTTCAAGCTTTATTTAAACACTTAGTAACCTGCTACCTCATTCTAAACCAATGTCACAAACAGTGATTTCTAAAAATTTTAAACAAACATTAGCCCTTCTTATCTAACTGCTTTAGCTTTTTAAGTAAATGTTAAATCTTTACCGATAACACAGTTATCATAACCAAGAATGCATTTTTTCACGCAGTATTTTTCGGTTTTTTACTGTTAAATATTCTGCTCTGTACACTGTAATCTGAAAAGAAGTTATACACCTTTAGCAAAATTGCAACCAAACTTAGACTACCAATTCAACCTCTACTTGCACGCAGCGTACCGCGTTACCACCGACATTATGCAGGCAGCAATGCTTGAAACGTGGCACTATTGCGTAACAAGTTCTTCACCCAATACGTGGGACTTAAAGATATCCAACAGCTCCATACAAAGTCTGGGGAACAGCATTTCTTGTTCAGGTTGAAGAAACCCAAAACTACTCGTCTGCTTCTGCTGCTTTCGTAGCTACTCCAAGCTGCCATCTTGGTTTACTTAAACTGCCATCTTGAGTTTACTCAAACTCAAGTTTGACAAGAAGGGCCAGAAAGGCCAGGTAGGCTTAGTTGATATCCAAATGCTGGTACCCCATAGCTTAATTGGCTGGGTTTAACTAGCATAAAATTATAAAACTTATTGCTAGTTATTAAATTCAACTATAGAAACTCTCTTCCTGTTGTGGGGTGTTCTCCAGTGGAAAACTTTGGAATCTTTGCTTTTATTTCCGTGTAATGTAGTGTCTTTTTGTAGTATAGACGCAGTTGGTCTGAAATTATTATTATTATTATTATTATTGTTATTATTAAGTTAATTTTAATATGTTAATTATGTTAAACATAATAAAAAGTTATTTAACCAATAGAACATGTAGTGTAAAAATTGGAGATGAAAATAGCACTTGGAAAGACATTAAAGTATGGAGTGCCACAGGGTTCCGTACTGGGCTCCCTACTTTTTATAGTGTATATAAATGACTTGCTAGATGTGAAATGGAAATCTGAAATAACACTTTATGCTGACGATATCTTCTTACTCTCAATACACTACAACAGTAAAAAAATGAATAAACATTTACAAAACGATTTTGATAAATTGAGAATCTACCTTTTACAAAATGACCTTATAATGAACGATGACAAAAAATACTATATACCAATAAAAACATCACATATAAACGACACAAAAACCGACATCACCATTTGTAAAGATAATTGTAACACTTCAATGTGCAACTGTAAGAAAATTGTACACAAACATTGTAACAGATATTTGGGACTTGAACTCGATAACAATTGAAAATTCTGTGAACATATTGAAAAATTAAGCTTAAATATCAGAAAAACAATACCAACTCTTTATAAAATTAAAAACACATTAAATGAAAAAAAATAAAAAAATTTTCTTTGAAGCTTTAATTATGTCGCATATAAATTATGGTACATATATCAATTTATGGGTCAACAACGAAAACTATGATTTCACAATTACAAAAAGTTACAAATAGAGCTATAAAAGTACTATTCAAAAAACATAAAATGAAAAAAGCAAAGACATATACAAACGCATAAATCTATTAAATATTGAACAAGCACACAGGTTTGAAATTATAAGAAAAAACTACTTCAAAATTGAAAAAAGGAATGAAATAACAAGAGCTGTAAGAGGTAATAATAAATGGATAATTGAACCACAATGGAGAAAAGAGGGACAACGTACATGATACCACACTACATGAACGAGTTACCTACACATTTAAGAAACTTGAAAACTAACAAAAGCGCGCAAACTGAAATTAAAAAATGGATTAAAACTATAGAATTTTTTAAAAACCATACTTAATAAACAGTTAGTCAATATAGTTATATAGGTTAGTTATACGGTTAAAGACATGTATAATGGAATGAAATATTAATATATATGGAAATTGCTTGCACAAACAAGTCTTTCAGACTTCGTGCCTTTTGTATGTTTGTTTGGCTTTTGCTTGGCTTTAGCTGACATGTATGCATACATTTGAATAAAGCTATTATTATTATTATTATTATTATTATTATTATTATTATTATTATTA
>JAHWFP010079442.1:24344-60551 GCA_023313725.1 Lithobius niger
TATTATTATTATTATTATTATTATTATTATTATTATTATTATTATTATTATTATTATTATTAAGTTAATTTTAACTTTGCTATATAGCTTTTACTTATATAGACACACGTTCGTCGCCATGATATAGTCTTCTCTTCTATTCTTTCTGTGGCTTCCCGTTGTGCAAAACCCTAAGGTGTCATGGACAGTGACAGCTAGAAGCAGTTGAAGGTTAACAGACAGCACAATCCATGCACGTGCATTCCCTTATATAGCTTTATTAATAAAGGTAAGACACCCTGGTTGGGCGCGAATAGCAACAACGGAAAATTAGGTAATACAAGGTCACTTGAAATAACCAGTGATGGTGCACTAGTAACCCGAACCTAGACACCACATATCCCATACTGGATGATGCGTAACAAAGTTTCCACAGAGAATTATTATCTATCCTAAGGCAATAAACCACAATTGATCCAATTTGGAAAGTAAATTCCCACAAACCCCTGGTACCCCAAAGGACAATTAACCCTTTCAATCCTGGCATCCTAAAAACAGGATCGTAAACTAGTCGGGCCAAAAAGTAAGTCCCCACTACACCGCAAGCTTTGTGAGGGATACTACGGGAACCCCAAGCAAAGTGAGCAGCTACAGCCCAGTGATCAGTGTTCTCGTCTCCAAACCATCTGAATGCTGGTTCGAAACAACCAAACAACAACAAAAGGTCCACAGACATAATGCGGGACTGAAAGAGTAAAATTCAACTGCTAAAGCCTTAAGTCAATTCACGGTAGGAAGAGGTAGAATACGTTGAATGCTGAACCAAGACTCTATTACAATACCGGCCGTTGGGGCCTTGAGTGTAGGCTAGGATTATTAGTTGTTTGGGAGGATGTGATCGTGGCATGAAAGGCTCTACTAGCGCCCTCATCAAAACGTCGCCATTACGCGGCAGAAAAATTGATGGCATTGAAGCGATACTCATCTGGTTCTCCTTGCTAGGATTTTGTAACAGCCACCTACTAGTTCCGATGTTATCGGCTACGATCAGTTTGCCACGGATTACTAGAAAAAAAAACATAAGAAACGAATGCCGCTATACACTGAATTTAAACCCTAAACGAATACTTTGTCTTGAAAGAGGCTCGAGCTCGTATACACCTGCCGAGCGTAAGCCAAGAGGGGCAGCTACGCTGGCTTCCCTGTAAGATCGAGCCCAAATGGCGTAGCTCGGAGGCCCTCCAGTGAGATTTTTCAGTTTCAACACCAATATTTGTGCTTCATCGCTGGTGCATTCTCCATTGCCTTGAGTCTTGCGCTGCAATCAGCCCGCTAGCCTTCTAACGCGATTTGCACAGCCGATGAAGCATGCAGTCTGTGAGAAAGTCGCATACTCCCAAACAACGAATAATCCTACCTGTAGGAGGCTCTGGTTTTACTGGCTGGTTGTAGTGATGACCACGCCTCATCGTTTAGGAATGCCCTTGGCAACGTCGCTTAGCGGCAGACATATTTTTAACCTTAACTTTAATAATTAACATCAAAGTGCCAAAAACGGCATTAGATGATGCCGGTGTAGGAAAAACAAATTAATAAAAATTTTGTATTTCCCCTCCCTCTCAATATTGTTATACATTTGAAATAAAAGATCGGACCGGAAAGTTGACTGGGCCCCAATAAAATCCTACGGTCAGAGGTGGGGGAGGGGCAAGGTGGCCTGATGTTTAGCATGACCGTTTCATGTAACAGAGATCTTGGGTTCGAGTTCGGCCTGTGATGAGAAGGACAGAGAAGGGCCGTGTGATATTTCATGCTCATGTCGATTGTGGCTCATAAAAGATCATAGGAATTTCCGACGGGATTTACCTAGCAAAGTTGTCCCTCTTTCCTCTGGTGATATGGCCTTGATATGGCTAACGCCAACGCAATGGTCAGGGGCAGGGCAGTACAAAAACGTTACTACACCGGTTTTTTGGCACGCAGTTTCTATGACGCAATACTGTAACTTCAATCCTGCTTCAAACCATTGCTTCAAACTCATCGTAGATTTGCCAGGGCCAAATGAGACTGAAATTGCTTTTTCTTACGGCTACTGCGTTAGTGCAGCGAGGAACGAAGCTTCCATCTCAGCTGGCGTTGAAAGTTACACGACAGTTCTTCGGAAAGGAAATCAGTTAACAATGGCAGATAAAATAAATTGTTTAAACTATATTTTATACTTTATTACGATGCTACGAAAAGTTATACATTCTTTATTATCACTGCAAAAGTGAATAAATTGGGGGGTTTAGATTAAGTTCGCCGATGGGTCACGTGACGCGAATGGAACAAATAGAATAAAAGTAAGATGGCGGAGGAGAAACCGGAACCCATGGAGGTAAGTTCAGGCGGCTTTTTCTTGAGAAATCTTTAGTTCGGAGCTTGACAGGGGCTTGATTGCTCAAAATCATCATCCTTCAACATACTGGTATATAAGTTTGGGTACTTTGTGACGAAGTGTAGAAATTAAGAGTGAAATATGGTGGCGATCTGGTAGGGTTAGTTTGGATTCTTGTGAAAAGCAGCATGGCCACCATGACACTGAAAGATGACCGAGGGGGGAAAAAAAAGGGGATTTTTGGCTACGATCTTGTGTTTTCAGTTTGAAATAATGGGAGTTGCAGGTTCAGCGGAGTTCAAAGATAGATCTTTAAGGTATTTTGTGTCAGACTAAATAGCTAAAAACCTGCTTAAAAGTTTTGGTAATTCTTCGTCACCGTACCTCACTCATTGGCGGACAATCTGGTTGTGGTGAATGTGAAGTCACGCTTCGGTCTTCAGGGGTTATTGATTTGTAGTCATGTGTCAGTGAACTGGGTTTCGAAAAAAATTGCATGTCGCAATGTCGTTTCATTAATTCGGCGTTTAACCAATCGAATGCTTGGTAAATCAAAAAGATGCGTAGTGAAATATGACAGCGCTACACGTCTACGTGGAAAAAAAAAGAGGGTAGTTTTTGGGTTGCCACCAATTTCAGTCGTCAGTGTTTTTTTTTTTAACCACCCCCTAACCTTGCCGTATGTGTGTGATAATTGTGTTCATACGTATAACGTCTAGTTACAGTTCGTGTGAAATCGTTATAAATTTTTTTTGTACGTATGGCTTTTTGGCACTAGCCTACTGCTAGTTAGGCCTATGACATCAATTTTTTGAATAGGTGACACATGTCAATTTTTTTTTGTGTGTGAAACACTTGATATGAATACTTAAAATGGGACACCTTGGACAAACTACTAGCTGGACGAAACTCGTAACCACAGCTGCCACACAAAGCTTACGCCAGCGACTGTTAGGAGACTGACAATGCCTCGCCGCCGACTGCTCGGCCGGGAAAGATCTATTTAGCATTACTAAAACCGATTGATAATAAGAATACTAAGTTAATCGCCTAAAAAATATCGTAAGATAATTAAAAGGAACCACTTCCACAGCGGCTCCAAGCTCGTCCACCATCTATCTGTATATGTGGAAGGTTGTACTATCGCCATTGGTGTAAAAGGTAAATCAAGGTCGCCGTTCACGAAAATGATGTCAATTTTTTTCCAAATTACGAGCCGCGCTGTCGCCCTCGCTGCGGCTAACTACATAACATCAGAAAACGCAACCAAAAACTTAGCCGGAAAACTTCACGCGCTGGAATCTAGATAGGCCGGCCATCTTGCTTGGAGCTTCTGCGGTAGTGGACCCCTTGGAGCTGCTGTCCAAGTGGCTCCGTTCGCGTCAACAAGCACTGAAAAACTACACTTCACGTTAAACAAGCGTTCATTTTTGGTGCTTGTTGGTGCGAACTTCTGAGAAGGCGATCATTTTTGCCACCGAAAATTCAAGTAGGACGTTGAAGTGTTCTCAGTTGTGGCTAGTGCGTATTTCCTCTCGTGAAGGCGGTAAATGTTTTAAGCAGAGAATTAGTTTTATTTCAGCTTAATTTGTGGCTGTGACAGTTCTAACTTCACTTGTAGTATTTGGAACATAGGTCTCTTGTGGGGAAAAAAAAAAAGCAAGACCTATTTAGTTACATTTTGGTTAACAAATTTTCTAAGATTTGTTTTTCTGGTATGTGCCTAGGTTACTTCCAAGTTAGCACCTTCCAAGTTAGCCTAGCCTACTTGTTTATTACGTAGTTAACACTAAAAATATGCAGGAAAAGTTTTCTATGGGCACTCGCAGTGTTTGATATATATTTATTCAACATTTTGATAAAGAAGATCAATCATTGTAACTGACTGATAATGACTTTGTTTCACTTTCACTATTAAGAGAAAATGCCATTTGTACCTGCAAAATGGGAATTCCTATACCAAGGGGAATTTCCTTACGAAACCAGGTGAAACTGAAGTGTTTAATGAGGGTTTTTTTTTTTTTTATAGAATACATGTTTCATAAATGTTAGGTTTCTAAGCTTTCAATTCAAGACCACTTAGCCTACGAAGTTTCAACGTAATGAAACATTTGACTTTTCATTGTCGCAACACTAACTTCGCTGGTTTCGAGTGTACGCGGGAGAAACCAACATCGGGGAGGGGGGGGGGGGGGCGCTCCGAGTACTGGTGTTGGTTCATGTTTAATGAACACATCAGAGTACATCAGAGTTGACTAATAAAAAAATGCAGTAAGATAATGGAAAATTAATAAAATACTCCTTGAAAAGTGTAGAAAAAAGGTGATAAAATACTCCTTTTCGTTTGCACAGTTTACGCACATTTTCAAAAACAAAAAAACAAATCTTCACCAATATCTTTTGCAGATTTTCGACAGTTATCTGGAGATGTAGGGGTTCCGATGACTTGTCTTCATCAGGCAATACAGAAAAATTGCGTCAGTCACATTTTCAAATACAAAAAAACAAATCTTCACCAATATCTTTTGCAGATTTTCGACAGTTATCTGGAGATGTGGGGGTTCCGACGACTTGTCTTCATCAGGCAATACAGAAAAATTGCGTCAGTGTCATTACTTTATCATGTAGCCTCCACCGATTTTAAAAAGACTATCGAACACGACGCCGCATAATTTGGTGTTTTTATTCTTATGAAGATAGGCGTCCTAGCCCCTTCATCTCCAGATAACAGACTGTCGAAAATTTGCCAAAGATATTAAGATTTCTTAGTTTTTGAAATTGTGCGTGAACACTGCGAATGGTGTAGATTACCGATTTTCAAAGTAAATGGCACAATATTTTTAAATGTGAAATACTCCACAAAATGTCTAGAAATTGAATGGAAAGTTGATAAAAGGCTACTCCTTAAAAGGACTGGTTCACATGCTTAAAATAATGGTCCCTCCCGAAGTGGGAACTCTGTAATTGGGACCAAAGAATATAGGTTTTAATGATTTTTGAGGGCGAAAAGGAGGGACGTACAGTCCTTGCACTGCAACTGTCAGGTCTCGATGAGCTTAAGACGCACAACGCCGAGTAGGTCCACAAGTTTTTATCTCTGCCGGCCTTCTCAGTGGGCTTTGACTTGTATTTAACTGTAGTTGTAACGACTGAGGGTTCAAGCAAAATCAGCGTGGAAGGCGCATAATTTATTCCTACGGTTGAAACAGAATATAATCTAGGCTATCCATCACATTTTAAGATTTAGAAGGGACTGACTTACTGTAGACCTCGTAGTAAAATCGATGTTGTGTCGCCGGCAAAATGCCACTGTCAGCCTTCACCATTGTCTGTCGTAGGAAGTTTGTTGCGTAGCAAATTTGCCTTTGGGTGTTTGTTACCAAAATGGGGAATAGAAATTAACTTAGTGATTTATATGATCGTTCTATGCCCTCCAGGCTGACCAATTAATTTTGCATTTCGGGTAGCTTGGAACGTATTATCCGTATTAGAAAATTTTAAATGCCCAGCCTAGGCTACAATAAATTTTAAAGCTTAAAATAGCACTACAGTTTTGCCGTGTGGCAAGTGCTATAGACTAGACGAATTAATTTTACTCTCTAGCCTACTACCCACGTTGCAAGTGCTGACTAATTCAAGTTAATGACGATTATCCGCTGTGGACAAATTTTTTTTAATTTTCGACTGCGTATTTTAATGGCTTTGACAAGATCTTTCCAATATGGGAGGAGCCATCATTAGTTAAAGCACTGTAAAGTTATTGAATAAAAAATAGGCCTAGTCTAACGTGTTGGTAAAATCGAGTTTTGGAGAAAATGTACTCTTGTGGGACTTATGCTATTTTCCATCATGACAAAAACAAACTTGCTGCGGACAGTTTTTCCAGAATATCGTCTCCAATTAAAAATTTGTTGACACCAACGTACCCAGTGTTAGCCAGATCAAGGCACCACAAGTGCCACGCTTGCGCAGACCTGTGGCCATTTTTATGGTAATGACGCCTGACGCATAGACGCGATTTCATGTTTCTGTGTTAGGTTATTCCTTCAGTTTGTGGACTCTTTGCCCTCACCTGGAGACCGAACCACTGAACCGATTTTCAAATTCTATAGCTTAAAACGTAGGTCTGGACAAGGCCTAGGGCCTTTCGCAGGCTATTTTAACGTAACTACATTATTCTTGACACGGAAAGCCAAATGCCGGTAGAACTTTTGCTCGTACCTAGAGATCAAACCAATGAACCAATTTTCAAGTTGTACAGCTCAAAATGAAGGTATTAACACCGATCAGGGCCTTTTGAACACGATTTTGATGTTACTGCAGTATTCGCGTCGGCAGAAGAATTATTATTGTAGAGCACTGGGCAGAAATTAAGTGGAGTAACAAATTTTTGCAGAAAACATAAATTTGGTACACAAGTCTTTCTTACAGTAAAAATCGAACCAGCCATGGACCCCCAATTAAATACCCAAAGTGCCATCAGTGCCCTCCCAGTGCTGTTGGGACTCTTTGTCCTCGACTGGAGATCGAACCACTGAACCGATTTTCAAGTTCTATAGCTTAAAACGTAGGTATGGACAAGGCTTAGGGCCTTTCGCATGCTATTTTAATGTAACTACATTATTCTTGACACGGAAAGCCAAATGGGTTAGAACTTTTACTCTCGCCTAGAGATCGAACCAATGAACCAATTTTCAATTTGTACAGCTCAAAATATAGGTATTAACACCGATCAGAGCCTTTTGAACACGATATTGATGTTACTGCAGTATTCGCATCGGCAGAGCAATTATTATTGTAGAGCACTGGGCAGAAATTATTATTTGGAGGAACAATTTTTTGCAGAAATTTTGCAGAAAACATAAATTTGGTACACAAGTCTTTCTTAACAGTAAAAATCGAACCAGCCATGGACCCCAATTAAATACCCAAAGTGCCATCAGTGCCCTCCCGCCCCAGAACCTCCTCGTGATGCCTCCCAGGGGTTTGGGCAACAAATTCTTATAGATCAAGCTAAAAACATGAAATCGGGTGCAAAAGTCACTCTTAGCAGTATAAAACGAATCAGCCATGGAAAAGACTTCTCTTATAACAGTTATTTTAAGGTGATTACAGTGTTCTTTTCTGTGTTATTCTGGCTAAAACAAGAAAAAAAAAGCTCCAGATTGTTTTTTGGGTCGCTGGAGATTCTTTTACACGTATTAGTGCGACGCTGATGGCTTACACGTCTTTTTCTGATATGTTCCTTAGGGCTTTTTAAGTTTTTTAAGGCGGCTTACATCCGTATTTTATACGCTTAAGCGTTTTTTAATACTTATCAAGGATACCGCCCGTGATAGTTAAGCACTCTCCGACTGTTGGGCTGCCTACAATCAAGTCCCTTTTAGAAGAAATCTTTCCAGAAGCAGAACTTTCTGCGACACCAATTGTAGGGAAAACACTGCCTGCAGTTAATCTCTTTAATCGTATGGTTACCCACATATTAATTGGTTTTTATTGAATAGTTTTTCAGGGCTTTTTACCCTATTGAATATTGATCTGGATGTTCCGTCAATGAAAAGGTCTCCTCAAGGTGGTTAAAATGGCGTATTGGAATGTTAAAATTTGACGAACTAGCAGAAATTTGGCCAAAATTTGTCCACAGCGGCCTTCCACTGTCCGCGACGTATCATTGCGCGTCGCACTGATTCTGCTATAGGGGAAATCCTCGGGCTGCTTCCACTCTATTCCCGACATGTCCACCCTTACGGCTGCTTTCTCTTCCCGTGGACCACTTTCCGTATACCAGAAGCTTCATGTCAACCACAAGGAATCCGCCAATTAACCCAAGAGGTGATGATGGCAACTGTCCACCATTCCAGTTTGTCTCTGCCATGCACATTTTTTTAATAACACCTGATTCACCTGTTCCCATAACTCTGGTCAGGAAATTTATTCTTAGTGCGTACAATAATGCTAATCGGTAGTCTGAGGGCAAAAACAGATTTATTAAGGCTGGGGAATGCAGGAATGCTGCCGGTGTGAAAATTTGCCAGTGGTAAAAAAAATTTGAAAAGTATGAGTTGTTGGTGTGAAAAAAAGACATCAAATTATCCGCCCTAATTTTGTACCCGGAGAACACACAAAAAATTGGTCGGTTTATGGGTGCAGTCTCTTTGAATTAGCATTTGCTCTCTGTAATTTCGCAGAGAAATTCCAGTGGTTACTGGAAAAGACAATTTTTTATTGAAGAATTTTGAAACTGGTGCAGAGCTCCCAGCCAGCTTCAATGGATAAAAAATAGGAAATATAGGAATTGTTTTGTTAAAAAAGGAACTTTATGGGAAAATTTAAAAAAATGTATTGGAATTATGAGCATGGAGTGGGAGTGTGCTATTGTTATTATTTGCAAACATATTTTTGGTTGTACTAACAAGTGCACAGTTGGTACATGTTTTATTTGGCCGTGTTTGGCGACTTGACCTATTCATGTTACTTTTTGATACCATGAATAGCATGGAACATAAAGATTGATGTACTTCTTTTAGGATCATACAAATATTTAGCGTAGCAAGGAAACTCACCATAAATAGGGCAGTATTTAAGTTTGAAAGAGAAAAATAGAGGGAATATAGGAGCATTTCACATTTTTTAGGAGCTTTATAGGAATGCTATTAAAAAAAATAGGAAATAAGGAGGACTGGAACCCCTGCTGGTGTGATACATGAAAACGAAGGAATCATGATGCAAAAATAAAAAGTAGGTCTGCCTATGAACCTTTTTTTGTTTGCTATGGTTCATTTTTTTTTACTTTCCTGTATGGTGTACACGAGTTGAAGTCGGAAATTGTTCCTTTTTTTTTGGTAAAGTTGGAAAATTTAACATCTTCTGAATGTAAATGGGATTAGGCTCGGGCTTAGCTTGATACGTTTTTTTTACTAACATTAAGTAAAATGGGCCTAAGTGATATTTAAAAATAAAAGAACAGTACCGTTATCAAGAAATATTCAATGGCCGACCTTGACAATAATCTGCACATGGAATCGTTGTGACATGTGGCGATATGTTGTGGACAATGGAAGGCAGCTTGGCAGTCAAAATTTGACCGAATATTTTGATATTGGCAGTAGGCTACATCACTCGGAAGTTGTTCGATAAAAGAAGAGCCAAACCGGTTAAATCTCGTACAATTCTCTTTATGTATACGATGAAAAAAAATTTTTTTGCTGACATTTTATCCGACACAATCTGCGTTGTTAATAATCGAAAAAATGTCTGCTGCAGGAATTTGTAGGCTAGGCATGCTAACATTTCATGAGTAACTGCCATTTGCTGGCTTCCCCCAACCACCACCACCACCACCACCAAAAATGTATTGCTTACTGGTCAACCGTCTGCAATGTCGGTTGCCACTTTGCGAATGAATATCAACAGCTAGCGAATTGAATTTAGCCCTACTCGCCAAAGTTGCTCGAGTCGCAATAAACGGTTTGCAGCAGTGTTATTTTCAGATTTATGAGAGCTAAACATCAGCTTTTTCTGCAGTACAATACTCCGTAATGCGTTAATTAGAAAAACCATGCATCGTGCAGGATGTATTTTATTTTGTAATGTGGCGAGTAGAAAACGGTGAAATGGCTAGTGCTGTCCTGTATTGAATCGAGAGGATTGCTTCTGGTAATATTGTCCCAAAATCTTTCCGGTTGGGTATTGTAATGCTTGTAATTTGTACCTTAGGCTTGATATCTGTTCTTTATATCTGTAGTGTATGTAATTTATTAAAATTAATTTATTTTTTATCTTAAAAATCTCTCAAATTTACTAAGTCTTATAGTCGAGGGATAAATTTAAATTACATAAACCCCTTGTGTATCCAGCCCCTTGACAGCACAGCATGCAGAAATCAAATCATGCCTTCCTTTCTGAATTCAGTTTGTGAACCAGCCAAGCAAATTTCAAATCGCTAGCCAAATTAACTACAACGTTTATGTTGGGTAGATGGTAGGCATCCCTGGCCTTGACCTCATTTAAGGTTATTTCATGCTCTTGACATCTTAAGCCTGCTTGCACTTTATACCAGGAAATGCAGGCTGTTCACTCGTGAGGAAAGGTATCCAAGTCCATCATTTTTTTTTCCTCAAAGTTTTCGGGATAAAATATGGAAGTAGCAAGTTCATTACGGAAGGTATGGAAAATCGGTCAAAGAATCGGGGCTCAAAAACTGGCCGAGTCCAAAATTGGTTCTGAATCTGATTTAAGAAAAGTGCATCGTACTGGCCTATTCAAACCTTATTATTTTTTTGGACGGAATCCATGATGCCCTACAGTAAGTAGGGTTGGGTAGGGGATGCAAAGTTGAAAATTTTTGTCAAAAATTTCGAAGATGGGCCTCACTTGTTTTAAAATTTGATTGCTCCAAAAAATGGTCCCCCATAAAAAAAATTTTTGATTTAAAACCAGTTTTTTTTCCTCTTGTAATCAAAGTTGTAAATTTTTTTCCTTAGGCTAAGAAAAAAAGTTGAAGGGAAAACAAACTTCTGGAAAAATCCTGTAGGCTGTGATAAACGTCCAAAGTGTGACTAAAACATTTGTAGGTAAATTAGGTCCCAAGTCCCATGCGTTACTTGGTCGGTCGCTGGATTCGAACCAGCGTTCACTTGGTTTCTAGTCGGGGACACTGACCACTTGGCTGTTCTTGCTCGTCTCCTAGTAGTCCCCAGGAACCCCTCACAAATCATGTGTTACGACTTAGTTTTTTCGCTATTCGGTGCCGTTTAATGTGGTCACTGGGCAGTTAAAGTTTTATGCCTTAGAATGTAGACTAGTTGTTGACAACGGCTGTTTTGTTGGACATACAATTTAGTCTTTTTTTTTTAAGCAAACTGGAAAAGTAAGGATTTTGACAAGATCTTCAATTAAAAGGCCCTCTCCCCCATATTGTGTAATGTTTACAAGGTTTTGACGCCTTAAGCCTAACTGTTCTGTAATTCCACAGTTTCTATTAAAAAAAGTCAGACTCAAAAATGTTGAACCCTTCGTGGGCCAAAAGCAACATGGATGTCTTTCACTAAATGGCTCTGGATACCATGAATGATATGACGTCCATTTCATTATCTTGATGCTTTTGTTGACCGATTTTTTTGTGTAATTTTTAAAAGACCAAGCTACAAACCTTATTTTAAAAACTGGGATTAAAACACGCATTAAAACTCAAATTGCACCTACAAAGATGTTACACATTTTTAAACAATTTTATTAAGTAAATGGACCACGTTGTACTTATTACCAGAAAATTATGGCCGAGGTGGCTTATTTGTAGAGAAATCTTAGCGCACAAAGGGTTAAAAAAAAACCTTTGCGCGCTTTGTAAAACATGTGTTGAACCAGCATTTCTTTTCATTGAAAGGATTTATTTAATTTGGTTGTAGTAGATCAGCCACAGATCACCCAAGAAACCCAGACTTCTGGAGTGGGTGGGTGGGTCAGATTATTTTTGGACCTTAGAGGTGAGGAAGCGTCGAACACATTTTCATTTTGTCCAACCACCCTTTCCCTCAACGCCAAGTTACCTAGTGGGTTAAAAAATATCCGCAAGTTGGTTAAAAATGAAAACGTGACGTCGATTTGTCATAAAATTTGTATGTTTTATCGTAAAATAAAATAAATTTGCGATTTAGGTGTGGCAGCCCTGTGTATGGCAAACTGTTAATTAGATTTCATGAAATAAGTGGGGTCAGGCCTTACTGGCAGATGGCAAGTCCTAAACTGTTGTTTGCACAGTGATAACGATTGTTAGTAACAAAGACCCTTATTTCTTGCTTTTCACTTGAACCTAGAATTTAAGTGAAGCCAACCATCTACAGCATTAATTAAGTTCTATTATTTAAGACAGACATAACTTGCAATTTGTGCTTTAGTGTCAACCCACCCAATATTGTTATCACCACCAACCTGCTAAGTTAAGACTTTTGATAGTGATAGAATTTTGATTGTCCTGCCCACAGCCATAAGTCGGCGATTTCTTCTCGTGAATCAGCAGCGTTTGTTGATTGTCCATATTACAAGTGCCACGTCTTGACAAATTGTGTTTGTATCCTGTTGTGACAATAGCTGCACTCATGAACCGCAACGTTAGTCAGAAACATAGGTTTGCCCCTAAGATGGAATTGGAGAGAGAGCAGGTTTGTCAAGAAACAAATAACTTTAGGCATTTAATTCGGGCTTAGTTTTAATTTAAGTCTTTCTCCTTAATCAGGCTAGTCGTTTATGGAAAATCTCCCGTAAATAGGGTAAAAAAAAATAGCTCTTGATCTTACTATGTGAACTGACGTGATGGTTGGGCCTACTTTACAGTAGCCAATGCCTTGGGAATCTTTGTAAACGGCCGTCTAGTGAGTTATCTAGACTGGCTTGTATGGGGGGAGGGTAGGGGACCCATGCTGACGTTCTTCATGTCAAATTACTGATACTACGGATTATTTTCCATGATGCGTTTTACCAAAGTTTACTTATAGGTTTAAGATTGCAGTGGTTTGCTTTGACAATTCGGTGGGATGGAGGAAGAGAGGTGGTTCCGGTTACCTACCTTCATTCAAAGTCTGAGATGGTGATATTTGATTTCTAGCTTTTCAACCAACAATGCATGTTAAAAGCGGTTGCTGAAATGTTTTATGACGTGTTTTTGATTTTTTTTTGGGATGTTTCATGCCGTTAGTAGTCATTTTTGACCACCTTTAAAACTGGTAATTGGTAACGAGAGGTGGTAGTTGACATATTCTCCACAGTAAGCAAAGTTCCTTTGAATTTTCAGTGGAATTAAAGGTTCATTCACTTTCCTGAGACTACAAATATGCACAAAAAATGACTCGGTATTTTGTGAGTGGTTGTTCGGAGGAAGTGAACAAACCCTAATTTCATCGAAAATTCAAGGGGAACTGTGCTGAAGTTATTCGTTTGTAGTATAGTGTAGTGTTTATGGGAGAATTTTGGTGTTTGACTGGAAGTTTTTAGTCCTTTAGAGTTTGTCTTGGTCCTTCGCATTCTATTTATTCCAACCTCAAATAGGAAACGGCAATGACAATATACCGTCAAGTCATCTGCCTGAGTAACACACGTTTTTGCGGTATCCCACATAACACATCAGTTAACATGCATTATTTGTGCAAGCGATTACTGACAGCAAGATTGTGGTATGGCCGAGAGTGCATTTAAATGACTAGCAGCACAATCGCGCCTAAAAAATTTGGATGTTTTAGTAGTTGGGGGTACTGCTTTTGTTTTGCGTAGCGGTAGTAACATGCAGTCTAGGCTTACTGTGTTTGTCCGTCCAATATGGGTGTTAAGTTTGTAGTTAAATGTGAAGAACAGTGTTTAGGCCTATTTTCTTCAATAGTAATTTGAATTTGGCTTTTAGGATCAAGCTCAAGCCAGTGGAGATCAATCGAATCAAGTTCAAGATCTGGAGGCTATTCCCCCCGAGTTGCTCATCAAACATCCCCTGCAGAATAGGTGGACACTTTGGTTCTACAAAAATGACAAATTGAAAGCCTGGGAAGAAAATCTACAAGAAATTACATCGTTTGACACAGTAGAAGACTTCTGGGCGTAAGTCCATTTTTGTACAAATTCTCGTGAAATTGTGTTTCTTCCTATGATAAATTAGTCAGTGCCCCCCTCAACAAACTATTCAAGAAATTTCCAACAACAATGCAACATCAACAATATGATTAAATTCGTATATGGTTGTAAAATAAGTCAGCACATTTGGAAATATTCGAAGAGCTGTTGCCCGTAATAGATGCACGAGAATTAAGAGCAGTGTGCGGTTGTTTTGGCAGAAGGTTACACTTGCTAATCCTCTTGTGCTGTTGAAAATATTGTCACCTGGCAATAATTCGTTGACTAGGATAGATAGAACGGAAGCCTCCTGCATGGCTTATCAACAGGTTTGCCTGGGTGCTACCCCTCCCCCCTTATAAGGGGGAGGGGTCAGAGATAACCAGGTGATCCTGTGATCAGCCATGTAGGAGCCTTAACGTCCAGAAGTTTTTTCAAGATTTTTTTAGTTGGGTATGCATACAGATCTATATCAAGAAATGCATTATGAACGTCGCGAGATGATCAGTAACTTCAAGTTGAAATTCCCCTGGCCAGGTTGATTTGCCACACTTCTCCCCACCCCTCTCCTGACCTTTCACCGGCCCCGACAACTGCGATAAGATTCGACCGACAGTGGCCGATTCCAAAATAAAGCTTCTTCCGCCACAACAACACGGACACGATGCCATTACTTTTTAAGTCTGCTACTGTGCAACAATAAATTTTCACAATACATCACATTAAATGCAACAAGACTTTGAATCTGCAAAAGGCAAGTCTGCATTAGTTTCTAAGTTACAACTGTTCATCACTGCATGGAAGATGTTATTTTTGTGAAATTAGCTTAGCAGTTCATAGTAATAAGTAGTAGTAGTATCTTTCCTTAGCTGGAATGACGTAACCAAATTTTTTTTCAACAAGAAAATGGTAGGCTGTTACACTAATGGGACTTTTTATCTTGTCAGGCAGCCAAAATAGGCGGCTTAATCGAAGTTTCAGCCTTTTCTTCACAATGCAGCTTTCGCAGTAAAAAACTATCTAGTAGTTTAAAATGGATAGATAGCTGTCATTGAACCTTGCGGATGACACGCTACACTGAAGAAATGTCCACTTTTTTCTGTTTTGAACAACATTCCATTTATTACTATTTTTTTCCGCTTTCGCTTCTGTTTTTTTTTTTCAGTTTATTCCATTTTTTTTCTGTCAGCTCGTTGCTTTGGTCAGCTTTTAAGTCTTCTGTCCTCTGCGAGTCGAATGCAGTTAGCAGTGATGTCTTCAATCACTTATTAATAAGTTGTGTGAAAAACCAGTAACAATATTAGGAGTCCTTTTTTTTTTTTTTTTACACCAAACTATTTGCCGCCAGTTTTTTCCCCTTATTTAAGTACCAAAAAAAAAAATTCTTTTGTTGGGGTGCTCATGCCTGCACACTGTCATAATTTTAGCTGAAGAGGCGCGCGATTCTTTATGGTCGTGTATGTCCAATTATCATTCCAAATGCATAGTTAACACAATTTAGAGACATCGAGAAATGCTTTAATGCATGTGCAATATTGAAGACTGAAGTTCCGTCATATTCTATAATCTAAACCATTCATTTTTGTAGAAATTGTAATGCAACTTTTGCGATCTATTAAAAATGTGGTGTGTTCTTCACAGGGGTAAAGGAATACAGATTACAAGTGTAAATCGTGAACCAAAAAAGAGTCAAGATTATGAACTTGAACCTTTGCAATTATTTCTGTTTTCTTCATTCCTAACTCCTGGCTAATTAAGCATGTGAAATATGAAATAATATATTTTTGTATCCGTTTTAAGTCTAGGCTGAAATGTATTATAATTGTAACTATTATAATACTTTATAACTTTACTTTCACACTTTCATAAAACTTTTTTTTAATAGGTTATATAATCACATTGAGGTAGCAAGTAAACTACAATCTGGATGCGACTATTCTTTATTTAAGGTACGTATTAAAGGAAATCCAAATTGTTCAAGTGGTGCAACATTGATTTGAAAGTGCAAAACCAATCTTCAAGCATACTGTAATCTCGTTCCCATAATGCCTTACAACTATGCATTGTAACAGATTCAGAATACTTGTCTCCATGGCTGTACGCTGTCCGCTTATAGGGGAAAGCCTGCAACTTAGCATATACCTTAAAAAAACGATGAATTCTTTGTATTCTTCCGACGGTTACAACGTTTCGCTGAAAAATTATCTGTTGGTGATATGTAGGCAAATTGGAATTTCCTTTTTGCCCAAAAACATATTCTTTCAAAATGTGAAATTATTTTTAGCCAGTCTTCCTGTTGAAGAAGCGTTTCTGCTTAACAGAATTGTGCGACTAGTTGCAGTTTCTGAAGTTATATGTTCAGCTGCAGCGGTGAAAGCAATGTAATGTGAAAAAAAAATTTATGCGAAACGAGTATTTTCACTATGGCCGAGTATTAGACTTAATTTTGCTCGACAGGTATAAACCCGTCAGACCCCTAGTTGGTGTTGAATGCGTTCGTTACTTGGTCCTGAAGCTTTTAACTTGTTTTCTAGTTAAAATATGGGGGGTAATTTCGTTTTCTTCCACAATGTTGTGAAATTTGTGTGCAGTCAAATGAAGAATAATGTTAGTCCATGTTAAAGAAAACTACAATTCAAAGCCTTTTATTTGGTGGAACCGGTTTTAAGACATCTTAAAGGCATATTTTAATTGTAAAAGTTGATTTTAATTTTAAGGCTCAGTTTTGCCTTTGTATGTGACCAAAGTCATCTATAATCTTTGCGTTTGAAGATGGAGAAAGCTGTAGAAGATTCCATAACAGTTGTTACTTTGAAAGTTCATGACAATCAATAAAACACCACTAAGCACGCACAATTTCAAAAGGAAAAATTGCTTCACAGTATATCTGAATTTTCGACAGACACTACAGTATCCTGCAAATTTTCGACTGACACTACAGTATCCTTCAAATTTTCGACTGACACTACAGTATCCTTCAAATTTTCGACTGACACTACAGTATCCTTCAAATTTTCGACTGACACTACAGTATCCTGCAAATTTTCGACTGACACTACAGTATCCTACAAATTTTCGACAGACACTACAGTATACTGCAAATTTTCGACAGACAACTACAGTATCCTGCAAATTTTCAAGAGACACTAAACCAAAAAAACTGGCCATACTATGAAATTCACTCATCGTAAAATAGATTTAAATCCTTGGTCAGTCAGCCGTTAGGTATAGGGGAAACCCATTCAGAATTGGGGAGTGTGTGCCAAAATGTGTCGTCATCAGTTTGAACTTGAGGTTTCCGTAGCCTACGTTTTTCAATCAGTGAGCAGCAACTGTGAGGACAGTTTTAGCAATACGGAGCATGCCTGATGAAGCTTTTGTAGGTTTACAGTCTGTTGAAAATTTGCGGGATACTGTTAAGTATCTTGTTTTTGAAATCGTGCGTGCTTGATGGTGTTTTTCGATGGAGAAAGCCTTGCTGTTGTTCAAACATTAAGAATGACAACCACCTCCGTTGTCTCAAATGTATTGCTATTCAACATCATCATCTTGGTAACATCACCCTGACGATATACAAAGCCTATCACACCCTGAAGTCCAGCTATTTAGAAGAGACTTACAACAAAGTGGCGAAATGAAGAGAATGACGATGACCTACTACCTAACAAAAAATCTGGTGGCTATTACCTCTAACCGATCCAAACCCAGCAACTGTATACAAGAATGTAAACAAAGTCCATCAATCCTTTTGGAAGGTCTGAGGTAGACTCGCTGAAAATTTGCTAGGTGTCGTTACAGTGAGCTATTAAGAGCAAGATTTAGATTAGGGGTTTGAATAACATCTCTGTAATGTGTGGTGCAGTGGCAACCCGGACCACTGCACTGTGACTGAGGTTGGCGCTAATGACCAAGTTGTCGACGCGCCATTAAGCCTCAATCCCCCCCCCCCTATTAAGAGTGGTGGACTCGGAACTTTTAAGTTGAACTAAAGCGAGTCAATTGGTCTGAATCAACACGATTTTTGTGTAATGCTTCTTACTTTGTCAATGGGTAGACGTGATTCTTTGTAAGAGTTCAGTCTTGATCGTTTTAGGCTCAAGCTTGTTCATTGTTCTGTTAATTAAAGACTGCATTATTAGGTAGCAAGTGCTCTACTTCCTAATTTACCAATATTCCACTTATTGTGTAGCAGTTAAAAAAAATATTTGTTGAATTTTTTCAGCATGGCATCAAGCCAATGTGGGAAGATGACAGAAATAAGAAAGGTGGACGATGGTTGATTAACCTTAACAAGAGTCAGCGCTCTTCTGATTTGGATAACTTTTGGTTAGAAACGGTAAGAGGTTTGCAAAACTGTTTCGTAAGACACTACTAAATTACCAGCTTGCTAGTGAATGCGTTAATTCTTATGACTGGCCAGGTGTTTACGATAGCTTATAGGTAGCTTAAAAGGAATGCACTAGCAGTCAATGTTGGACAGTTTCCCTGTTCCATGATACTGTCTTCCTGGTTGTGCTTTGATTGCTATGCTAAACTCCCAGGAAAAATCTATGAAGTGTGCGGCTCACCTTTGGGACTTATGAAATTTCTCCTCAGTGACTACAGCTATTGCACTGGAAAGTCGAAAGTCGTAATTTTACCTTCTGTTCCTTTTTGGGCACTGGCACCCAAACTTTGTTACTGGCAGTACAAAGCAGCTGAAATGTGGTTCTCCTGTGCAGGTGTCGGTTTTCACAATTAAGCATTAACAGATGAATTTCAAATTTTCCAGGTGTTGTGTGTCATTTGACCCAGTTGTGAAAAATTAAGCAGGAATTTGTATGAAACGATACCCACCTATAATTTGGCCCGAGACATATTACTTAAAATTGCTTTAATCTGATTATATCAATACAAATTTGTCCCTACTTACAAGCCATATTAGGTCTTGTCGTATTCAAATTCCAACCAACCAGATTTCCACAGCTACTGCTACTAATTGAAATTTTTGCCTAAGAGAGCAATGCACAGCTAGCTTAATTCATTTCGCTGGCTTTTTTTGTTCTAACTGTGAGAGAACTTGTCAGCGTTTAGTTTCTTCCTTCCGCAGTTGTGGCGTAGGTTTGGCTTAGTATTGGGCGGTATACCGGTTCTCACGGTGTACCACGGTACCAAATTCCGTGCATTGTTAAAATACAGTAAAACCTCGGTTATCCGAACTAATGGGGACAAGGGTAGTTCGGATAATCGAAAATTCGGATAATCCGATTAATGTTAATAAACCAGCCGTACTGCATGCAAGGGGAAAATTACGAGCAAAACCGGTATTAATTACCTATAAACAACCTTTATTGATATTTTCAAGATGCCATTCAGTTAAGTAATTGATTGCAATTAAATATTTTAATCGCATTAATCGATTAAACTAAAATGGTGCTGTGCCGTAAATAAAAAATAAAAATAAATATAAATAAATACGAACGATCAACGTTGATTTGGTATAAATCATTCTATGCAGGCCGTAATTCTTGTGGTAGGCCGAATCATAATACATATTTATACCTTATTTAGTATTTTTACGTCGTCAAAACTAACGTGAAATTGCTTCTGTGTGATGAAAATAGCGCTAGGTTCAAGCGAACGGAGGCTAATTCATTACACAAGCATCGTTCGGCCGCCATCTTGTTGTGTTTGCAATCTGGGAATCCCGGGGAAATCCCCTTTCCTGTTGCCACCAACGTCACTGCTTTTTCCTCCAATTAACTGCTCCGTTTCAAAAGCCGTTGGTGCTTTCTGTAGTATCGCGACTCGCGAGCTCCGATTGGTTCATTTGTGGCACGTGGTATTGGGGCCAGTCATAATGTGGCGTCACGCGAAGCGAGTCAAGGTCACCTCATTGGAACGCGTTCTTTGTGAATGGCCGGCTAGGAGACAACGATGGTGGATCGTGACGGATTGCGGGAGCGCTATCGACGATCGGCAATATTTGAGGCCATATAACAACTTGCACGGTAATAAAAATATTAAAAAAAAAGATTTCGGAGTTGGTAAAAATACTGTGGAAGAACAACCAGTGGCTGTTAGCATTCCAAGATTGCCTGGGTTCAGCAAGTATTGATATTTTCTTTAGGCCTACTCGGAGTTTGCCGGTTTTCTTGGCCAAGGGCAGTTCGGATAATCTGGGTTCGGATAACTGAGGTTTTACTGTACCAGTATTGTTTTGTGTTGTAAGGCTCAAAGCAGTGTAATAATCAGTTAAAGATCTACGATGGTAAAATTGAAGCACAAAAGTGGAGCCAAATTGTGTAACTTGATGCTACAACCAGCGTAAAAACCAACAGAAAAATAAAATTGAGTTCAAAGTTCAGTAGCCTACTTGGTGATTATTTTTTATGTGTATTTTTTTTGGAGGGGGGAGGGCCTACGTAAATGAAATCGATGATTCAATTTCCAACCTTAATTAGTTTGATTAGGCTTCTTAAAAAAAAACTGTTGGTACCGGAGGTACTGAAAAAGTACAGTACCGCTAAATTTTAAGAACTGTTAAATACTGAGTACTGCGGTACCTAGGCTGGTACCGGCACCGTCACAAAAATTTCGGTTACCGCCCAACACTAGGTTGGCTATAATATTTTGGAGGCCGACAAGTTTGTGTTTGGAACTATTATGATACAGTTTTGTAGTTTGTAACGAAGCTGTCATGGGTGTCTCAAAGGGGATGGATGTTGGTACCAACTACCAAACCTTGTAAATGTCCTAAAAAGCTGAATCTTGACCGTCACATTGGTAGTAAGCGGTATCGGCTGTGCAGCTTCATTATTTATTACTATTCATTGTGTTGTATGCAAGTCTTACTCGGAATGTGGATAAGAAATTTGGTGTCTGGGAGGAAAGCTGATAGTCTTACTGACCGTTGTCGAAAGCACTTGTTGCAGGATACTACGGGAGTCACTATATCCATGTTCTCTGTTTGGGCCGCAAAGAGCCTCATCATTACATTGGATAATTGTTTGCTAAATGCTAAGAGTTTAATTTAGAAGCACTTGACGTTTTTGTTTTTGACGTGGTGTCATCTGTGCTTTTCTCATTGACCTCACCTTTCGCAAAAGAGTTCCTTTTGGCCCTGGAAGGAGAGAGTCTGGAAGACGACTCGTGAAGAGATGTAGGGTGTGTTAAAGCCCAGTTGCGTGCTATTCGGACATTGTAAGATCTTGGAGAAACTTTGCTGTTTGTCTCCTGGTGGCTGGCCAGTCGGCCCAGTGGTGATCACGTATTTGGGTGTGGCTCCTCTCTCTTTACAGTAACTCGAGCCTTTGGATTGACAAAATGCTCTGTCCAGTGGTGACGTGCTACCCCTCAGGCAAGTGACTGCCATCCATTATTTGTTACGTTCCGAAGTATAGCTGCTTCCCACCCGCACTAGCATGTCACCTGGCATTATGTTCTTTGATGCTTTGCTCACACGGTAAGATATATTGTGGCTTGTGGGTTGCCCCTTTCCCGTTGTGTGTGGCCACGACAAATCTATTGCACTTTGGGTTTATATCTCCGGGCCATTTTTAAATTGCTGCTTACCATGGGGGCTATTCCATTAGTATGTACTCCACCTGGCCACATAGACAACAGAATGGCAATAGGCAGTAAGGCGTCCATAGGCATTGGAACCTAAGATGAACAGTGTGATGTCTCTTCTGCATTGGGAGAAATGCTCGCAGACAGTCTATACTTAGTGTATAGGAATTTGATAAGCCACTACCCTTTCATCCTTTCGTGTTCCGGTGCTGTCTTGCTGCCATTACCGCCCAATTCAGCAGATGGGTTAAAGGACATGGCGGACTCCCCCAACGATGGGCATTAGGAATTTGATAAGCAACCTCTACCCTCTCATCCCTTCATGTTGTTCCGGTGCTGTCTTGCTGCCATTACCGCCCAATTCAGCAGATGATTTAAAGGACATATCGGACTCCCCCAACGATGGGCATTAGGACCGCGAAAATTCTGAAGCGGGCTTTATGAAGATCCCTCTCTATATTGGCGAGATCATCCCAGTTGTACACAGCATGCAGCATGAACAGCAACCTCCTGTGTGCAGGGTGGTCCACAAAAAACAGACGACTCAACATCCAATTTGTCTAGTTAGCACCCCTCAGAAGCATGAGTCGACAAATCAAAGCTAATGAATCGGGAAGATTGCTGTCCTTCTGGTTCTGAGGGGGTGCTAACTAGAAAAGGTGGACTTAGAAAATGTTCGGTCGTCAGTTTTTAGTGGACCACCCTGTATACAGGAGGTTGCTGTTCATGCTGCATCACTGCCACCAGGGTCCCTCTGTATGCAATCAACATCACCATTAGGGATCTAATGCCAGCGGTGCATGTTGCTCTTTCGCAATTCCTTGCCATTGTGGAGCTCTTGTGTTCAGGCTTTAGATGTGTTTGTGAGCACAAAAGCCATCTAAAAGACAAAAAAAAAACACTAGTATCTCACATTTTCGGAGAAAAATCCTTTCTTCATCAGAAGCACAACGAAAAAACGGTGAAAAAAGGTTTGCTACATGGTCATTAGGGAAAACGACCGCATTGCAAACTTTTTTTCACTGGTTTTTCGTTGTGCTTCTGATGACGAGGGAATGAGTTCGAAAATTTAAGACGAGTTGTTGTTGTCTTAATAGTTTTTGTGGTGACATAATTTATAAAATGTCCAATTTTAGCCACTGTAGCTGGGATTGAAGTTCCAAGTTTTGATCCCAGTGTTATAATGTTCCACAGCTTTCTGCGACGCAGTTTTGTAACCTAAACATTTTTCAGCAGGGTTAATTTTTCCGGTGTTGGAATTTTTCAAGGAAGCGACGATTTTCAATTATTTTTTTTGAAGCGTGGCAAAGCATTAAATTCATTAAAAAAACCTTTCTATAACTTTTCCCCCTTTACTTTATTCACAGTAACATTTTTTTTAAATGCTTGTAAAAATAAGCACCGTACATGGCAACTAAGACTGATTTTTAAAATTTCCTTGTAATCCTGTATCCTGCAGGAGGGCCACTCAGTTTCACAAAAACTCGCCTATCACGTGCCTAGCCCACACTTTCAAAGTACCATCAGATTTCCCCCCCCCCCCCTCCTCCATGCCCAGTCATCGCGAAAAACTGGTTTTGTCTCCTACCTAATTCCTTCCTCCATGATATTAGTCCTAAAATTACCAGCGAGCTGCAGTTTTTTCTTATGAATTTGCAAGCCACGTTTGTTTAAAAATGTAAGTTAAATGTTTTTAATAAATAACTTCAGAATGGGAGGAGCTAGTGACTTGTGGTTTGCACCATTAAAAAGCTGGCAAAAAAAGGGTTAAAATGGTGTATTTGAACGGCAACATCGGTCAATATTTAGCAAAATTATCGTTGTTTCCGCATATATCGAAAAAAGTGTGACTTACGGTAAAGAAAAAATTAACAGCGAGTATTTTCTGCGACCGCCCGGAATTTTCTGCGAAGTACGTCGCAGCACTTTCTGACACGGGGGTTTTGGTTAATTAACTTAAAAATTCGACACATTTACGCACAATTCAAAGATATTTTCGCAATCACAATATCGAGTAATCTAGCAAATTTTCAATAATTTGCTGAAGGATATTAAACATCAGCCGACTATTTCCTTTAGGTAAAAGTTCACAACAGCAGTCCTCTCGTCAAGATTAGGTGAGCGACATTTCAAATCTTGCGGTTTGTCGTGGCCTCCCGTATTGTCAGGGGCGTCACTCCACCTCTTTCAGCAAAAGAAAATTTTCCACGGACAATCGAACCGAGCAGCCGAACAGTGGGTGTTTGGTTCATTGTCGGCGTTTCAAAAGAAAAATACCAAACTGAACAGATTGATGTTTGATTGCATTATTTTGAAGGTTTTTCTATCAGCTTTTGTGATGTCCAAACCACAAGTTTCTACCCCTAACCGTTCAGTAGGTAGAATGGAAAATGTCGATACATTTCTTTATGCGCACACTTCGTTGCCACATCTGTTCACTTAGTCCATGTGAACATTACAGCATTTGTTGGGAAACTTGTACTTGGGTAAATGTGAATCTTTGTGAACCAAGGTGTTTTAAGTTCTCTTTACGGGTTGATTGATACATTATTTGGTTCGGAAGTGTTTGGCCTTTATGATTTGTTCGGTTTAGTATACAGACTCATGTTTGATAATACAGATTTAGCCAGTTTGCGTATTTGCCATATGTTGTCATTCTAGTCCTGACGCTTTGCTTGGTCTACCTGGTCCAACGCTGGTGGGCAGTTTCTGCTCTGTGGAGAATTCTCTCATGGGCTGAAACTGAAAGTGGTTTGACAGCCCTGCCAATACTCGAGGCCATGACGAACCGTCTATACAAAATGACTCTGCGTAATCTTGAGAGGACTGTTGTTGTGTACTTGCCTGAAGAAGATAGTTGGCAGATGTTTAATACCTATAGCCAATTGTCTGTTATTCAAAATTTGCTACATATTGTGATGGGAAGGGGAGAGGCGGATCTACCTTAAAAAGCGATAAATATTGTGAAAAATGCACATTTTGGTACCTTGTTTTTGCTGGCATGAAATGTGACCCAATTTCCTAGGTTTTAATGTTTGGACCGGAGCGAACTGTCAAAATAAAATATTGCACACTACAAAATTAAACTAGACCAAATAAATGTTGTTTCCTTACTTCTTAAAAGCAAGTGAAAGGTAAACTAGCGTATAACTAGCCAAGAATGTTGGAATTCGTGGTATTAGCCAAGTTATCAAATACAGGTGGTGTTATTGCTTCTGTTTCCATTTTACATTAAGGGTAGCTTTCTTGTGAATTGGCGGTGGTAGTGCTGCTCAACAGGCTGCTGTTAGCGACAGAATAGCGCGTTTAATAGCCCAAATAAAGTAGAAAAAAGTAGTTTTCGCGGTTTGACCTGTACATTAATTTTTATTTATTTATTGAACTAATAAAAGAAGTGATGCGACCGTAATTACCGGATAGCCTTGAACTGTACTAAATGATTTTTTGTCTAATAAGCTTTCTTTGTTTGTAGTTACTGTGTTTAATAGGGGAAGCCTTTGAAGAGCAGAGTGATGAAATTTGTGGAGCAGTTGTGAATGTTAGGCCGAAAGGTGACAAGATAGGCGTTTGGACTGCTGATTCCCGAAAAGCAGAACCTAATAGCAAAATAGGGTAAGGATGATGCAACTTTGCTGTGTAATTGTGAAGTTGAGCCGTGCGTCATGTGGTCTTTGTGGTGGTGGTTAGTCAACCCTCTCGAATGTCAATCCAGTCGTTGCTTTGCTAGTAGGTCCTGAAAAGCGCTCACCGTGTCACATTTTTTATACTTGCCACGTACCAAATACAGCTTGCGTGACGCAAGATTTTTTTAAGTGGTGCACTTATGGAGTTTTCTTGTATAATCCCAGTATTGTAGAAAAAACTGTCGTACATCCCTTATAAATCTGAACCCAATACCACAAAATGTTCGTCTCTAGCTTATATGTTTCCCGAGAAAACTATTTAAGTGTCTTTTCTGTATTGCAAGTCACCTTTTTTGAAAATGGGGCTAATTTAATTCAAGTCTTCAGCTGTTATTCATTCGCCAAATGGCGACCGACATTGGAGACGGGTGGTCTAGTCTGAATTTGCAGAATTTGTCGAATGTGTGATGACAGAATAAACTGGGTGGGCATCCATATTGGTAGTTAAACTTTCCCCAACCACAACCTTTCTTTTACCCAGCTGTTACTCAAGTTTGATTTGGGATTGGACATGGTCTTCAGCTTGAGCTGTTTTGTTAATACAAACCACCTTGTAATACGAACCACCAAAATATATTTCTTTACATGCAAATTTGAGTGGTCGTTTTCTTGGACTGCTGAAAAACTTCTCGACTTTCCAAACAAAATAAAGAATTAAGATGGAATTGTATATTTCCAGGGTTCGTACAAACCTTGAAAAGCCTTGAATGGGGTATTTCCAGGCCTTAAAAAGCCTGGATTCTCGACAAAATTCTTATTTGGCCTGGAAAAGCCTTAAATTAACAAACTTTTGGTTTGTCGGTTGTTTTTCATGTTTTTTTATGTCTGAATGCGGAAGTTTGTAATGATATAGCTTTAAAGGTTGAGCTGATGGCCTTGTTGCCCGGATTCCATCCAACATGTAAACGTTTTGATTTATAATATTTTTGAGTTGGATGACAGATCATGGGAAAGTGTAAGTTTCAAGAACTTTGGTTGCACGATGATGACTTTAAGAACAGTTACTCACTTTTTTTGGCCTGGAAATTTACACCTGGGAACCTTGAAAAGCCTTAAAATGGCTTGGAAATTCATGCGAGTTCTGTATGAACCCTTATTTCTTAACTTTGCCATTTATGCAGAGAGCGAGGACGCCACTTAACAATTTCTGGTGGTGGGGGGGGGGGGCGTTAACAACTGGGTGGGCACGGAAGAATGTTAAAGTAAGCAACTAGCCATGAATTTTTGGCAGACATCACAGGTAAGATGTTATGGTGTGTCGTGTGTGGCGACGTCAGGATGTGCAGTGCAGCAATGTGGTAACATCCATAACTGGACCTCTAAAGCTGCCCATACCAGTTCTAGACACTTTCATTCGCTGCCACCATTTTCACTGGAAAACTTTACAACCACCATCTACTGGGCTTCTATCAGATAATTGTGGTGGAAAAAAATTGCTGCCAGTAGTGCCGACAGACGTGACTACATCAAGCTAAAGACGTTAATACTCGTTATTGCTCATCTCTCGCATGACTGAATTTCTAGTCGAGGGGTTTAAATTTATATTTCGATGCGTGCAAATGTCCCCTCGGGGCCCCCCCCCCCCCCAAAAAAAAAAAACCGGGTGTAAAAGTTGTAAAATTTTGGAACAAAAAGTAATGTCATCACCTAACAATAATTAAAACAATGTCATCACCTAACGTAATTATGACCATCTTATTTTAGGAAGAAGTTGAAGGAAAGGTTAAATATACCTGGGAAGATTACGATAGGATACCAGGTAAGAGCAGAGGTGGCTTCCTGCCCAGTACATTTAAAAGTAAAAACGACCTCGATGTTGTGCAGGGCCTAATAAAACATTGTAGATTGTTATCTGTGGCGCTTTTGAATTCATTTAGAACTTCAGGGTTAGATACCTATCCATACATAAAATCCTTAGTTCCGAACCACTATTATCCAAACTGACCTTGGCCAAGGTAATTATCAAAGTTTAAAGTGAACTTTGAATGCGAACAGCCACTCATTATTCTTCTACAGTAGTGTTTTTTTTTTTTTTTACCAACACTGAAATCTTTAGTGGGACCGTAGCCAGCCGTTAAAAAGACCGCGCACACGTGTTCCAGTATACTCAAGTCACTTGCTTAAAAGTCGCGTGCTATTAATGCACCAATCGGAGTTTGCAATTGTAAAGAACGTGCCAACGGGACAGTTTATTCGAGGGATAAGGCAGTGACGTTGAAGTTAGTACATTCTCCATTGATGGCAGCAAGAAGGGAATTCCCAGACTGCAAATACAGCAAGATGGCGGCCAAATGTTGCACGGTTAACTTGTCACTTCAACCAGTCGCTATTTTCACCCAACAAAAGCAATTTAATATCGTTTTTTAATGACCCCTCCACCAAAATACTACAGTATGAAGGTAATAAAAATGTGATTCGTCCTACTGTAAGATTTACTGCCTGCGTACAGACTTGATTTTTACTGGAATACAGTATCAGCATTTGTCCTAAAGTTTTATTAACAAAATACTAGATTCTTATTTAATTCCTTGAGCTGTTGGATATCGTGAAAAGAGATCATAGTTAAGTTAAAACAATGCAGGTTTTTCCTGTGTTTTTTTTTTCTTTGCGTTTAGTATGGCTGGTTTATTAACATTAATTGGAGTACCCAAATTTCGGATTGCTACATTTCCCCAACTATAAGAAGACTCGTATATACGAGTAGCATTTTTCAGTTTGCATATTCCAAATAAGTAAATGGCTTCAATTATAGACTAATGACGTTTGCAAAGCTTTCATAAAGCTTGGTATTACATTTCTTAATTTGTGTACTATGCAATAAATTTACCTGGCACTGGATTGTAAGGCCACGCAAAAAAAATTGTTTGGTTTACGGGCGAGGTTGCAAATTGAAGCACCAGGCAACCAGGCATTTTATTTTATTTAACTGACCAAATTTCTTCGACATATACCTAGGTCGAAGCTGAAAGACTATGTAGTCGACCTAAAAAAAAATGTATTATATTGCTTATATCGTATTTATGTTATGTAGTTTTTTAGTTTTTGTCAAATTTTTTAGTGGTATGAGCTAGAGGTTTGAAATTGACATCATTGGAAAGCTCGTTTCGAGCCGGTTAAAATGGTGTACCGGAATGTCAAAAACCGTCAATATTTGGTGAAAATGTGATTTTTAGCAGGTGAACCAAGATTCAGATAAAAAGTTTTGACCCGCGACAATTTAAGGCACCCGCACGCGCCTGTAAACCAAACAATTAACTTTGCATGGCCTAATATACACGATTTTTACTGAGGCCAATTTCGAAATCTATGTAGTTTTTGCTAAATAATCCAAAAACGAAATGAGTAAAGGGCTCGAGTAGCACCATTAGATAGCTCTTGAAAAGTTGGTTTGTGGTTTAATCAGCACAGCTAGCTGCGAAAGAATTATTTCAAAATACTTATGAAAATGTAAAGACATCATCCCACTTTTTCTCTCCAAGCTTGCACTTCACCACAAAGCAATGAATAAAGTCCCTGTCTACTTGAATTTTCGGTGGAATAATAGTGTCCACCTTCATCAGATGAGTCCATGCAAATACGAAACCGAAACGATGTGTCAGAATTGGAATGCGCAGTAGAGATCATTGGTCCAATGGAAAATGTGGCAAGTTTGAATTCCGATTCTGAAACTGCCTGAAGCCATGTGAGCCTCATTTCTTTTTCGTTTTTGCATGGACTCGTCTGATAAAGGTGGACCATGGATTAGGGATGTGCGATACTCGAAAAATTCGAGCCGAGTATGAAACTTCTACTCAAACTCGGCTCGCTGCTCACGTCCATACTCGAAAAACTCGAATCCGGCGAAAATGCGATAACTTGGTTAATTTTTGACCTATTTTGACATCCCAATATGCCAAATTGATCGTCTCGACGAGAGTTTTCCAGTGATGCTGATTAAAAGTCAGAAACTGAAACCATTTTCAAGTAATATCCTAAAAACTGTAAAACCATGACCCACACAGTCAAGTAAGCACCATCTTTCTTCCTATTATCTTAACAAATTAAAGGGAAACTTGCAAACAAAATATTACCATCAAATACTCGAACTCGGCTCGATACTCGATTCTTCTGTTGCAAACTCGGCTGGGCTCGACTCGAATTAAAATTGTTCTACTCGCACATCCCTACCATGGATGCTGTATTATTCCACAGAAAATTCAAGTGGACAGTGTGTTTCATCTCTTTACGGTAAAGTGTAATCTTTGAACTTTTAATGTCGTACGCACGCCACAGTGAAACACTGCTTGGCGGTATTTTCCCAATAAAGTGATTTTGTCAAAAAAAAAAGCGTTAAGATTATTATTCAGACTTCATTGGATTTTTTCACAACTTAATGCTCCCAGGTTTGTGCTATGACCTTAAAGGTGCATTTCTCCCCGTTTGCTTCTTGTATGGCTCAGTTTTGCAACGATTCGCCTTTTTCCCCCCATGTGAAATGTGGTTTTGCTGCATTCACTCTTAACCTGTGTAAAATGTTGCAGAAGCTATTTCGCGCAGGATGCTTGACTATAGGAGAAGGTATGTCCGTTTAAGAAAAGCAAATCTCGTGTGTAGCATCCGTTGACTGATGTGGAAAGCGTCAGTGTGGCCATCTAGATGGAAATTTTTTTTCGGATTGCTGCTGTGTTTAGGGGAGACATTTTTTCAAAAAAACTGGATTTTGCCAAAATGTTTGCTTTCACTACTATCCGAAACTACTTAATCCCTTTACTTCCGTTTATATGCTCGATGCTCAAAAACCTTAAATTTCACCTTAAAGGCTTCCATGGCTCACCACCGGTAGCCTACATTTCATTTGAGTAGTTAACGTGGCAGGTTGCATGCAGTGCCCTCTGTTGTAAAATGACTCGGATCTTTGAATCCACGCTCTCGTTGGGAGACGAAAACTTGTGCTCGCACCTTAAAACTCCAGGAGATAAGCACCCATGGTGTCGTAAGTATTGGAGTTGTCCTCTCGTGAACAACCCATGTGATATTTGTCTGTCCCATTCGGCTGAAGAACAAAAGTTGATTTAAAAAAAAAGTGGCGTAAGACCGACCAGCGTTGGTTTCGACTGCACGTAGGGTTTGGCTCGTAATCCGAAAGTTAGTACACCTATTTCTGCACTAACAAAGTGTTGCCAAATGTTGTCGACCCCAATTTAAAGCTACAGCACAGCTGACACCGAGTCTGCATTTAACTTCGTGTTTCTTTTGACTCTGTTCTGGCATAAATCCCGCATTCTGTTGTGAAATTCCGGTTGGGGTTTCGAATTTAATTAGTATGACTATGGGGACTGTATTACATGAATTGCAGGCTTTTTGAGAAAACTTTCATGTTATGCGCGACGACAAGCGCGACTTGTTCACGGAACGGGATGCCGCTCAAGCCAAGATGGCGGCCGCCATTGTGCCTGCTAGCTCGTCGGCAGGGAACAGCGTTCTTGGTGATCATATACGTGATGCTTCGCCAATAGGCTCCCACATATCGCCAGTTCATCAGTTCACCACTTTGTCTGTTCGCCCCCATGTGTCTACTTGATCAGTTGATGTTCCACTATTGCTGTGGAGTCTTTGACTCGTGCCTCGTCTACTGTTTCACCACAACCTTGCCCGCCAAGTCCGATGTCATCGTGCCGGCCAAAGCTTGGGAGATTAAGCGACACTGCATTGTTCGCCAAGCCCAAGGTTAAAACATCGTCGAAGGAGAGAAGAGCTCCAATAAGTGTAAGCATACTTCTCTCTTTCTGTGTTGAATCAAAAGAGTAAAAAGGCAGGGACCTGGTCAATCGTGGTACGAATGGAAAGGATGTTAACGAACTTTGAGGCGGAGGACAGTAGTGAGAATATATTGTAGATGTAACGTTAATTTGCTCGATGCTCCCCCCCCCCCTCTTCCGATTCCTGGGCGATGCATGTTATGTGAGCACAGCAACTCGAGCGCCAAGCTGGTGAAATCCAGGAGGGTCGTACGTCTGGTGTGGGCGTAGTTTACCCCGGAGGCGAAACCGCACCTCGCATGCATTGCAACTAGAGAATGTTGTAATTCCCCACGAATCTCCACAGTGGGCTGGAGTGCTCATATGGACGACCTGAAGTATCAGATTTCTGGTCGGCGGAAGAGGCAACCCTTCACATCAACATTATATAGCTCCGTGCCATCATTTATACAGTCTGCATGTGGGCCTCTCGGTTGAAAAAAAAAGTTGTTGCAATCATGTTCGACAACACTACTGCCATTGCGTACATGCGTCGTCAGGGAGGTGGGACCCACGCCCAAACTAATGGAAGAGGTGTCCCTGTGTCTAGACCTTCGTGTGACATTGCTACGCAAACGAATTGTCAGGAAACCCAACATAATAGCTGACAAGCTGTCACATGCGGGCAAGATTCCGACCACGGAATGGATGCTGTCCCCGAAGACCTGCAGTGCCCTTTTTCAGAAGTGGGGACACCGTGGATTTCAGAAGTCAGAATTGGGTACACACTCTTGCTACACGCCAAAACCATTAGCTTCCGCTCTTTGTATCCCTGTTCCTGGATCAGCAAGCCTGGGAGACTGACCATCTCCGCCTAAATTGGAACGGGATGTACGTTTACGCCTTAACCCCATTTTCCCTTCTTCCAAGTGTTCTGGCGAAGATTCGAGAATCCAACGGCGAGTTCCTTTGTCCTGGAAGGATCCTGTGCCGCTGCCGTTGGACTTCCTGACACAACACTGTGGCAGGGTCTTTCACCAAAACCTGGTTTGTCTACATATTCACACGTGGAGGCTTTGACCCTAAATCTGCGAGCGGCTGGGTTCTCGTCGCCTTCAATGTCGTAGAGCGTCAACCGTGAAGATCTACGAAACAAAGTGGTGGTGGTGGCATACCTGGTGTAACAAACAGTGTTCATCCTTGGCGACCCGTCTGTTACTTCATTTGAAACTGTTCTGAACCATCTCTTCTAGTCGGGCCTCTGTTCGACTGCCATCAAGGGGTACCGGTTCTTCACTAAATCCGTTTTTGACTTGCATTGGACCTTCGGACGCTGGCAACAGCAAGGTAATGTCTTGGCTCTTGCAAGCATATAACCTCCGCCCTCGTGTCCGGCATTTTGTATCCCTCATGGAATCTTCCCCTGGTATTAAGTTTGATGATGAATCCTTTTGAACGCTACACAATGCGTCGTGACTACACCTTACCCAAAAGTTTTTGGTGGCTATGGTCACGGCTGCTCGCCACAGTGAATTTTGCCACCTTATCCAGGGAGAACGGCCATATTTGTTTCAGCAAACATAGGTCTACTGTGACACTGTCTCTTGTGGAGCTCCGAGTCAAGAATCAAGGCCGTAGCTCCAGTGGTGAGCCAAGAATCAAGGCCCTAGCTCCGGTGATGGATTCCTCGACGGGTGCTCGTTGAAAGCTTACCTCCATCTTCGACACAGCCTTGACAAGAGAAGACAGACTTCTCCTCAGACACCTCTTTCTTCTCATGGCCAAGACTTGTGTGAACCCGACTTGATTTGTGATGTGATTTGACCTGCTTACGATATCCTCCCCAAACATTTAGATCTCCCCTGGAGGTGCGAGTGCACGAGTTAAAGGCCTTGGCCTGGGCGTTTGCAGTCGGTGTGCCTTTAGACAAGATTGTGACCGCCTGCGCATGGCCAATCAAACACTTTCATTAGCCACTACCTGAGAGATGTTAGTGGGGCTATAGGCGGTAATCAGATGAAAGTACACTCATAACGCAGTTGGCAAGAAGAAAGATGTTCCCTAATTGGTTCACGTGGCTACCTAACTTGCACATGTTGGATGTTACGGTCTCGTCTGGACATTTTAGCTCTAAGTTTAGTCGGCTAATATCTAACGGGAATTTTTTCAGATAGTAGTGAAAACGTTAATTTTAAAGACAAAATTAAGTCTTTACTTTTACCTTTATTGTCAACCTGCCCCCCCCCCCTCTCGCTGACAGATAGTTCTGGAAACGAGTGTGGGGGATGAGTGGCGCCGCATGCTGGGACGTAGCATGCACACCATCCGGTGTGAGTTTGGAAGCCTCTTAAAGTTAATTTAAGGCCTTTGAGCATTAATATAAACGATATTAAGCTAATAACTAATGGCTAGTTTTTGCAGTTGCCATATTTGTTGGTTTCAGGGTGTCCGTCCATTAGAGATCGCACGATAATTCGATAATATCGCGGTAAAAATTTTCGTCGATTATTGTATCACACTTTTTTTTGATTTATCGTGCAAACCTTGGTGTTTAAAGTTAAATTGTCGTATCGCGGAAGCTGTAATAGCCAGAAATAAGTGGTTTGCGGCATTGTGTGCGGAATTACAAAGGCCAGCCAACACTGTTGCTAGCTACTTTTGCTGATTGGAGAGTTTAATGCAAACTATATATTCTGCATGCAACAAATGGAGCTCACTTGGTAAGACTAATGCAGAAGAACCTCGACTATCCGAACTAATTGGGACCCAAGTTTGTTGGTATAATCGAAAATTTGGATGATCCAATTTACATGCAAAAAGAGGAAGACTTTTTCTTTCCTCAGTTTTAGTGTTCGTGAACTTATGCCTGATTGTATACGATGACTGACAAGAAAAATATGTTTAAAAATGTGATTGACTCCAGGAACATTCCTTCTCTAAAAAATGGCAAATTTCTGAATATTTTGCAAGAAAGGGAGTTTAGATAATTAGGGCGTTTGGATAATCGGGGTTCGGATAATCAAGGTTCTACTGTAGTATTCATTTTTTTCTCCTGAGACTGAAAATAAAAACATTGTAAGTAAGCATTTCTCCATCATGGAGACATCCTCGTCTGTGTTACGTATGGGATCTCCCTCTCACCAATCGGCACCTTGTAACCTACGTCACGCTGCATATTGACGTCAGTAATTTATGAGAAAATCCCGCTCCCCCTCCCACCTCGTCACTCTTTTTTTTGCCGCTGGCGCGAACGGTCATTGGTCTAGCTTCGAGCGTGAGAGTTTGTGTTCATCATAATGGACTGGTTGTTTTAGACGACTACAACCATTTACTAACGGCGTGCGTGAGTCGGTTGTTTTGGCTATGGCAACGGTGTTCGGCAGCGTGATAGCGAGCGCTCGAAACCTGGTTGGAGGTAAAGGTTTGGCAAACAAGACTGCGGTGGCCGTGGATGGATGACAAACGTTGGTGTTTGAACGTTTTTATTGGCACGCTGTGTAGAGGTTTGTAAACTTGCATAGGTACGAGTGATGGTGATGTAGCCGTGATAACGGGCATGTAGCTAAAAAAGTTGGTTTACCAGTGGGATTTGGTTTTGGTTTACAACGAGCGTGGGAAAGTGTTTCCGCACTGGCGTGCGAGAGCTAACGATTTTCGTACTTGTACGAAGGTGAATGAGTTCCGTACATGCGTACGAAGGTGAATGAATTCCGTACATGCGTACAAAGGTGAATAAATTCCGTACGAGCGCAAAGGTGAATGAATTCCATACATGCGCAAAGGTGAATAAATTCCATACATCGTGCGAAGGTGAATAAATTCTGTACAGGTGAATTATTTCCATACATGAGTAGAAAGGTTGTAGAGTTCGTTTTTCCGTACAGAGTATGATGGTTGGGGTGTGAATGAACAATGTGTGCTAGTGATTCGCATGTGGCCGGCTTGGTCGGCCCGAGGCCGCGTGGTAGGCGATCAAGTGTTGTCCAGTTTGTGCGTATGCTGGCTGGCATGAAATTAAGCCTGACAGGTGTGCCGCCGACGGGCGAGGTGCCTTCCCATCCCCCACTCCCCAACGAGGTCCGAGAACTAAAATCGGGGCGAAATTGCGAGAAATGGTCCGACGGGGTGGGTTGGAGGTGATGGCGAATGGCTCTGTGGGTTTTGCTTAGCTGATTTTCCTGGTGGAAAAGTCGGATGGATCCTTCTGCGTTATTTTGAATCTCAAGTGATTGAATCAATACGTGCGTGTAGGGGAGTGTGATCTGGACACGTTATCCATTGTAGTGGTTAGTCTGAAATTGGGTTGGCATATGGCGAAAGTCGACTTAAGTCGCAGGCGTATAACTCTTTGCTGGTGGTTTTTGATGTTTTTATGGCAAGGTTCAGAATTTAGATTTTGCGTGCTGCCTTTTGGCTTGCCGTCTGCCCCGTGCATTTTCGTGAAGTTTATTTCAGGGTGTGTCGTTTTCTTCGGTTGAAGGCTATACTGCTTTTTGTCAATGCTTGGCATTTTGGGTAGGTCGGAGGCGAGAGTGAGCTGGTGCGTGAGCTGGACATTGGGCAGCCTGGTGCATTTGGGTTTCTCTCCCAATTTGCTCAAAAGTGTTGGGAGACGCGAGACGGGCCGCCTGGTTCTGCCAGAGTGTAAGGTCGATTTGTTGCGACTCATCGCAGGATACGGCTGCAGGCTGTGATGTTCAGAGGCTGCTGGGTTTGGCTGAGAGCGTTGCACGCACACCGGGGATGCTCGTTTGCATGTTCGTTTTTTACAGTGTGATTTGCCCCTATTGGGACCCTACATGGTCGGCTGTCGGTGGGCTCCACTCAGGACCTCAACTGGTGGGCTGAGGTGTTGGCGAGTGGCTCGGTCAGCAAGTCTTGGATGGTAATGGAGATGACCGTGGTAATCTTTACAGATGCGTCGGACGTTGGTTTGGGGGCTTCTCCGTGGGGCCCAGGTTCGCTGGTTGCCAGCAGCGCTGTTGCTGCACATTAATGTGCGGGAGTTATTGGCGATTCTGCGGGCTGTGCAAACCTTCCTGGAAGGGGGAGGGGGGGGGGGGGGTCCTTGCTGGACTGGCGGTATGGGTCCTATCGGACAGCATGGTCGCCATGACTTACGCGAACAGGCTCGATCCCCTGAGTTGCAGGGCTGGAAAAAGTTCCAAGCTTCCCTGTATCCCATGTTAGCTTTCCCATTCCAGTATAAAATAATGTGGACCTAATGACCTTTTTTAAGCATATCTGCCGCAAAAAATGCAAGGCTCGGGGGGGGGGGGGGGGGGGGGGGGGGGGGGGGGGGGGG
>JAHWFP010079442.1:60651-94318 GCA_023313725.1 Lithobius niger
CCCCCCCCCCCCCCCAATAAATTTGATTAGCTGAACTGCGATACAAAATGAAATTTGTATAGCAGTTTCAAAATTTTGATTAGCAGTTTTTTGTTTATTTACTTATTAAAAAAATGTTTACTGTCGACAGCAAACGGAACTTTTTGTCAACAGTCAGAACCTTTCAAAGCTCTTGTTGAATTGCTGGAGTAAGTTTAAAATTTTATTTTATTTTAATTATTATACATCCCAACTATTTAATTTTTTTCAAGCAGTAAAATTATCATTCCTACAACACTTCAAGACATTTGTACAAGCTAGCCGCAATCGTTAAGAATCGTAGTTGGGAACCCCCCCCTCCCAACGCATTCACGCCCACCCATCGTTCTTGCTGGCCTGAGAGAGTGGACTATGCCCACAACAGTTGCAGGGAGGGAAAGTAACTTACCTAAAACGCTAAGCTGTGTGTAGCTATTAAAACAACTAACGTTGGCAGCTCATCTTTGCGTTTAAACGAAATGCAAACCACATAAGTTAATCAATTGCTGTTATGACCAAGTGGCTTTTGAAATTTCTGAAACAACACTTACAAAAAAATAACTCAGCTACAGAAATGACAACACTTTGTGAGCAAATAGATGATGGGCGGATGATAGCCATCCACCCATCATCTATTTTCCCACAAAGTGTTTTTGTTTCGGCAGCAGATAAGGATTTTTATTTGTTAACTCGTAGGCTTCCCGCTACCATCTCAACCTTCCCGGTATCCTAGATACCAGGATACGGAAATTTTTCCAGCCCTGCTGAGTTGACATCAGTAGTCCTTGAGCTAGTTGGCTGGCAGCAGTGGCTGCAGTGTGTCGTAGAGGCAGTTTTCGTCCCAGGGATGCTCAATTCGATGGCCTGTCGTGCTGTTTCGTGAATGGTGTCGGTACCTGTGTCCTGCGGCATTCAGGTCTTTGTATGCTAGATTTGGGACGCCCGAGATTTGAATTGTTCGCTTCACCGGCTATGGCTCAACTCGGCCGTTTTGTGTTGTGGGGCAGTTCCCGGGGGCTGAGGTGGTGGATGCCTTCTGTGTGTCATGGTCAGGTTTGCGAGCGTATCGGTTTACCCCGTGTCCTTTAATGCGGAGGTGCCTCCAGGGGGCTTTGTGTGATAGGGTTCAGCAGGCGGTGCTCGTGACGCCTAAGTGGCCGGTGGCAGATTGGTTTGCGTTACTACTATGGGAGCTGGCTGTGGCTGGGCCAGTTCACTGCCCCGCCGACTGGACCTTCTTTCGGTCTCTTACACTGGCGCGGTGGCGCAGAATTTTTGGGGCCCCCTGGGTGGCCTGGAGTATCGAAGTGGCAGGGAGGACCCGGTCCGGGCGCCCTGGTAAGGGGCTTCCGGATTAGAGGGAAGATATGTAACACAGACGAGGAGGTCTCCATGAAGGAGAATTGAAATTTCTACTAGGGTAAGGTACTTAACCCGCAGTAGAGGTAAGTGGAGAATGATGAAGTGGTTGTTACGTTTAATTTCTCGCCCGCCTTCCTGCTTAGAATTTGTACTTGGAAAGGGAGTGGGGAGCGGGAATAGGTACGAGAGTGTCGGATTTTCGCTTTTTGCATGAATTACTGACGTAAGTATGCAGTGTGACGTAAGTTACAAGGCACCAATTGGTGAGAGGGAGATCCCATACGTAACATAGAGTTCACTCTTCTTCACTCGGAGAACTTAAGTTTCTCCTGCAGGTAAATACCTTACCCTGGCAGAAATTTCAATTTTAACCCACAACTAAGATTTCAGTTCAGGTGGTCAATTATGTGGTACAACTTAAATTTTTCAACTTTTATCCTTGTATGAACACAATCCAGATCATTTAATATCAATTAGCTCTCATCCACAAAGCATTCTCTACTGACGAGCCCAAACAAGGGCGAAACAGTCTGTCTAGAGATCTTTGTGGGTGAGAGCTAATTGATATTAAATGATCAATTGGTAAAAATTGTCCCAGGCCTGGGTGTCAGCCATTCAGTAGAATGGAGCCCCAAACAAGCAGACGTTTCTGCTATTTCGCTTGCTGAAACCGTATTCGTTTCGCACTTGTCACAATCCAGATCACAGGCCAAAGCACAATTTTTTTTTTTCTTTTCCGTGCCACCTGCTCTACGCGCAACTTGTGCTGGAAACCCTGTGATTGTTAATTTGGAAGCCATACGAGTCTGCATGTATACTATGTTGGCCAAGTCCACTTGCATTTCATGACAGGGAGGGATAAGAGAAGGGCGGTTCAGCTGAAAGGTGTTCTGGTTCTTAGATAAATCGAGCTAAGTTACGGTAACTTAGTGATGGGCTGGGAGCGCCGAGAAATATGTGGCAACAACATGACGATACTTTGTTGTTTTAAATCTCTTTTGAGTGCCAATTTTTTGTGAGGGAGCATAAAATTGATGCGCTTTGTGCTACGTGGTCTACAAGCAGTAAGATTATGGAAGGCATTTTGAAAGCCCCCTCCCGGTGTTCTTTTCGTGAGCTCATGGTACACCACTGCTAGTTCATTCGGCCATGTTTGTGTATCTATTACTATTGCTACAGGGAACAATGTATTTTTTGGAACCGGTTTTTGGTTTTAGTTAATTAATAATTATCTAAGAAGGTCTGAAGTCTATTTGAAATCACAGTAGCACCATTATAATACTCTGAAAAAATGTTTTGAATAATGCATTGGACCATCAAAATCCATCAGTTTATAGCAAAAACCGATTTTTTTTTTTTTTTTTTTTTTTTTTATCTAAATTCATCAATTTAGGGCAAAAACCGATATTTTATGTAAATCGCTAGCCTTTACAGATCTGATGCCGCTAGTGCCTATGCCAATAACTGTTTTTGCTTCCTTTAGTTTTGATTCAAGTATTAGTATTAAACTGCCTTACATTTCGTGTAACCTTTCTGTTTACTATATTCCTGTAGCTGACTTACCCTTGTTTGTTACAGGCACATATAGATGCAATGTCTAAATCTGGTTCAACAGCCAAAGCCAGATATAATGTTTAACAATGGCTTTACCCGTAAGTTTTATAACTTTTATCTTGTTGCAGGCACATTTAGATACAATGTCAAAATCTGGTTCATCTGCCAAGAACAGATATACTGTTTAACAATGGCTTTTACCCGTAAGTTTTGTCAATATTTTTATAATTTATTGACATAATTTATTGAGAAGCTTCGTCATTGGTTTAAATTTTGGTCATGCAGCCTTGTAACCTGTAGGCGACTACTTTCAGTTAGTTCAAAATCATTACTAATACGTTTGCGTTGTTATTAATATCAGTTTGGCATATTGTTGTGAACTATTTCAAAACAACTGGCAATAATGTCTGTAGCTTTGTGTGCTTTGCAGTTAAACAATCCGATTTTGGCTTGAATTTTATTTGTGCAACTAATTGTAAGGACAAGTGTTTTGTGGAAATATGGCTGTGTCCGCTTTTCCGTTAAAAAAACTTTTGCTGGGGCTATATCCATGGTTTCTGCACCGTGGTGAAAGCTATATGTGTTGCAGAGTTGTGTAAAGCAGTCAGTGACGATTCATTGTTTTCAATGTGCTTCATTGTGTTAAGATCTGTGTGTACATCACATCGCTAGTGTCGTAGTCCAGAGACGACTTGGGTTTATAAAAGTGGAGAGAAATATAACTTTTCTTCTCACCGTGCTTCATGCTTAACTAGAATATGTCGGTACAAAGTTTCTTCGCTAGAGGATTTAAAGATGGGGAGAAAATTAACGCGATGTAAAGTAAGTTTACTGATACCGATTTCCTTCAAGATGTGACACCGTGTGTTGCACTCGTATTGCAGGAATTGAGGCAGTCTGAAGGCTGGGGGAAGTTCTCGAAACCGATACTTTGCGTTGCGTTTCCATTCCTGGAATCGTGGCAGGCAGGGAACAGTCGGAGTCCTTCCAGCAAGCTTAACGTTCATTTTCACACTGCAGCCAGTTCATTATATAGCTAATTTTCAACTGCTTCAGCAGGCTTCTTCAGGCTCTCACTAGGTTATTCTTCTCTGGTTACACGGCGATTTCCTCTTTTTTGGTTTGTTTTGGTTCGAAATCGTCGCTTCGCATTGCCGCCAGTTTTTAGTCGACAGTCCTCTCTCCTCCTGCATTACACCTTTTCCGTGACCATCTCAACCTTCCACTTATGTCTCTTCCAAGAGACCTCTTTGGGCCTTATAAATTCATTAATGGTAAAGTAAACAAGCAGAGTGCATTAAAGACTGGCCTTGTGAGGATACACTAGTCTGAGAAAGAAAGAAAAGACAACTGCCCCGACTAGGACTCATGCCCAGTACTTCCCGTTTACTAGCCGGATACTTAACCACTGTGCTGCCGGGGCGGGTTCTTGCTACAGGCTCCAGCTGTGCTAAGTAGCTGTTCAATCATTCTCAGTGGTGGCCTAGAGGTCACAAACCTACAATGAGCGAAAGCAACATTGCTTCTTGGCTTCCACACTACAAATAATGCAAGTACCGTATTTACCCAGAAGCGCTGGGCGCTTAGCAAATTTGAGCGGTTCTATCTGGAGGTAAAAACGTCACTAGTGCTTACTTAATACCAGCTGCTGTAATCAAAGGTAAAATACAAGCTATTTTGCCTTTTAGTACTACTTTTATACTGCGTACATGAAAAACTTGAAAAACGTCATTGCTATAGTGCCTAGAGTTAGATATAATATAATGGTACACGCTAAAGCAGCTTATCTGCTGCATGCTCCACGCACTCTTCTTTCATCATCATCTGTGCAGGAACAGGAAATTGGACCAGACAGAGTAAGCGATCAACGATGCGATCATGGAGGAAGAAAGACGCGACACTCAAACTCTTAACGAAATTGGCGCTATTAATTAAAAGTTGATTTGAAATTACGATGTTAACAGCTACAACAACTGAAATCTTGAAACGAGCTACAAGATTTCATGAATTATTACTTACAAGATATGCATGGCGAAAAGTAGAAAAATTACGATTTTTAACTCTGTGATTTGTATCACTGCTGCTGCTTAGTTCGGCAGGTGAACGTTTAGGCTTATAGAGAAATGGGCCTTTCTTTGTTTTAACGTGCCAAAAAACTCCCGTATGACCAGCAGGCCCGTTTTTATATTAATTTATTTTTTTAAATTTGCGTATTTTATGTAGGAGCTTATAAATGGGGACAAAAATAATAATTAATAAAAAAAAAAGTGCCAGCATTTCGTTGGGGGGCGCTTCTAACTGGGTAAATACGGTAGACCGAAGATCATCTCAACAGGTAAATTGTCACCCCTACTCTTCCCCTTGTTTTTATTTCATAAATAATAACAATAGGGTGGAACCGGCCATACAGCTGAACCACCTGGAGTGCAGCGGTCCATTTTCAGCAGGCTGCCGGCCACTTGTTGAAACATAAAAACACCGTGGCTCCCTTCCCGTGGTTTCCCGGGTCCGACCCACCTTCCGAATGATCTCCCGATTTTCAGTCGACTTTCAGCAGATTGCCCGCCCTTCGTTGGAACCTGAAAACGCCGTGGCTCCCTTCCCGTGATTTTCCCGGGTCCGACCCACCTTCCGAATGAGCTCCCGCCCTTCAGTCGATTTTCAGCGGCCTGCACGCCCTTCGTTGGAACTTAAGACTTCGTAACTCCCTTCCCGGGCTTTCCCACATTCGACCCACCTTCCGAATAGGCTCCCGCCCTTCGGTCGATTTTCGGAAGGCCGCCCGCCCGACCTACGTTGGAAACTGAAAACATTGTGGATCCCTTCCCATGCTCCTCTTGGGTCCGACTGAACTTCCGAATGGGCTCTCACCCTTCGGCCGACTCAACTGCAGACTGACCGCCCTTCGGCCGACTCAACTGCAGACTGACCACCCTTCGTCGGAACCTGAAAACGCCGTGGCTCCCTTCCAGTGCGCCGCAGTCGCCGTGAGGAGGTGGTGTTGGCCCGTTTGCGCATTGGTCACACTCGACGTACTCACTGTTTCCTTTTGCGGGGGGGGGGGGTTTGACCCTCCTGAATGTTATTGGTGTCGGCGGCCACTTACGGTCCGGCACTTCCTTGTTGATTGTTGCCATCTTGATGGTTTTCGTCGTCGTTTCCATCTTCTGTATGACATTGTGCGTCAATTGGGCGATAAGTCTGACCTCCTGTCCGGTGTTTTTCAATTTTTGCAGGAGGTACAGATGTATGACAAGATTTAGATTAGGGGTTTGAATAATATCTCTGTAATGTGTGGTGCAGTGGCAACCCGGACCACTGCACTGTGACTGAGGTTGGCGCTAATGACCAAGCTGTCGACGCGCCATTAAGCCTCATCTCCCACCCCCCCCTTCCCGGGCTCCTCTCGGGTCTGACCCACCTTCTCCAAGCAGCTCGTCCTTCGTCGAAACCCGAAGTCACCGTGGCTCCCCTTCCGTGCTGTTCCCGGTCCATCCCTTCCGCGGAACTAGTGTCAGGCCCGCACGCCTTTCGTTGGACCTATTCTCGACGCTGCTCCGAGGCCCGCCCCTTATGGGTTCGATTTCGACAGGACACTCCCCTACCATTCCGCAGGCCTCATTCTGGTGGCACAACCGTTAGTCTTGCTTCTTCTAAATCACGTCACTTCCCGTTGGCGTCCTGTCGCCCCCTCAGCCACCCCCAAACGGTATTCCTCGTCCACTCTGTCCTCCCTTCGGCCAGTTTTCTTTTCTTTGTGACCCGCCTTCCTTCGGACGACTTTCTACTCCTTCGCACCAGACCACTCGCCTACGTCTGCTTTGAACGTCACCGTTACGTCATGTTTCATCAACCTCCTTGAGCCTCCCTGCAGCCACAACGCTCGGGCATACACGAGGCCCCCTCACCGGTTTTTTTTTCCCTAGATAGGACCGCCGGTTTCCCGTTCTCCATTCTCAACATCCTGTTATGTGAAACCGAAAGGATGTCGCGTTCTCTTCTTGGTACACCGAGGCTGCAACCTCCACGCCATCCGCACGAGGCTAGTCTTCCCCTTCAGTCTGGGACCCTTGCAGCCCCTTCGGACAATCTCTCCGCACTTTTCCAGGCCAACCCCGGATAACGTAACGCTTTCAGCATATATGGGGTGCCCCCTCCCCCTCTTCTTCCTTTCAGCTGTCACATTTCGAATGACGACGATCCACGATCATGCTTACACCAACACCTCTGTCCTCGAGTTCCTGGTCTCTACTAACGCCTCCTGCTCCCGTTGCTCTTCGCAGTTTCCTTCGACATAGTTTTATATAATAGAGAGACCACTCTTCACCGTAGATCTCTCGCTCTACGTCATCGCCGCCGTCCTGGAGGCCCCCCCCCGGCCGCTTCCTGCCGATGCTTTCCCTCAAGCCTTCGGCGCGATCCTGATCCCCTTCACACTCAACCCATTGTCGCTCTTTGCCACTAGGGAGTGCTCACACTCCATTCGGGAGCCGGATTCTGCGTTCCTGCTACCTAGCACCCCACGTACCCGTGTTTTCCTCATCGTTCCATTGTGCCTTCGCATCATCTCTTCATCATGGTAAAGACAAAAACCGAAGGACATTAAAGACGACGTAGACATCTACTTCGGCCGTGTTCCAACAATCGAAGACCCTGGGAAGTGTCAGGCCTTCTTAACCCCCTACGGATTGATCCACACACTAGTGTTTGCCAATATCATCGCAGGTGTGATTACTATAAAAACCCGTGCCCTATCTGCGTAACCATTCCCCTCGCCACATGGTGTAACATCGCTTCCCGGCAACTCCTCTCCGCAACTCGCAAACGCCAGGCCATCAATCAAAAACTCACGATGAAAAATTTACGTGAAGAATCTCATTCATTCCTGCTTCCACTACCATTGCTGTTCCCCCCCAACTCCGGGCGGATTCCAGACCCTACTCGGGCGCCAAATCGCCCCTTTCACAACAGCCGTGGACCAAAACAATAGGATCTAATGATACACCGGACAGTGTCCTTTCCATACACTCCTCCTTGGCCGACCAGCCTGCACACTGCCAGTTCGTCCCGAACCGATGATGATAGAGGAGCCTCCCTCGTCCCAATAAGCGATATTATTCTTGAAGGAGAACTCCCTTTGTTGGAAACCGTGTCCCTGTCACTCCCTTTTCTCCACATCGCGGAAACTCTGAAGAAGAAACAAACATCCCTCAGGTTGGACTCGACCACCCCTTCAATCGAATCATACTCACCCACACCTCAAGTAACAGTGCCTACTCCCCCTCAACGAGTTCCAACACCTCTCTACGGCCTCGACAACGACGACATCGTCGAAAAAATCTTCCTGACGCTTCGTCACAAACTCCGCCTTAATGTACGTGCACACAAAAACGACAAAAACGTCCGCAAAGTCAAGCCATATGTTCTCCACTTACAGGCCGTACTTTTGCAGCAGCACTCTGCAATAACCAAGTTCACAAACGTCGTAGAGGCTTTAAAAACCCAGAATGCAGCGCTTCTCAAAAATTCAGCTGACAAAAACTGCTTTCAGATGCCACACACGGTAAGACCGTACCCCCTCCTCCCCATACGGGTCTCAACCCCCCCTTTAACCTTATCTCCATGGATTTTACAACCGGTTGACGACCTTCACAAATTACGCTGCCCTTATTCTCGCCTTTGCCGTCTTCTACACTCCAGTCTACTCGCCACATCTCACGATCCTCGATTGAAGCCCACAACTTTCCCAACTCAACCAATGGAAATCTACGACTCAAGTCTCTCTCCAATGGCCACATCACAGCAGGACCCAGACTCCATTACGCAACTTCACCTATCCAACATCACCGAGTCATGGAACTCCATCAAAACGACTTCATCATCCCACAACCTCTTAGCATACTCCTTATGGCAATATGATAATTCCGTTGAGTCTGCTCCTCTACACCATGACATGATTGCCTTCTCCAATACTCCATCCTCGGACATAACATGCGTTCCATGCAGGTCCAAAGCTAGACAATATTGCATGGGCCTACGCTCCCTACCTCGTCCCTCCAACCAATAAACAGGGAGATAGCCGGCCTCCTTGAAACTCCATCTTGGACCTTTCGGAACACCACACCAAAAAAAAAGGGGGGGGGGGGACATTGAAAACGAAGTGGGCTAATTGTCTTCCTCACGGCCGGCTATCTCCTATAGACACTTAAGATATATACATACATATAAAAAAAAACTTATGAAACTTATCCTGGATCTGACGACCTTCTTCACCAACCCTTAGACAAACATTCTCAACCCATAAGATGACCCCTCCCACATTCCGGAACTTCCCAACCAACTCGTGTACACCAATCCACCCCAATCGTCGCTAGTGGACCGAAGATCATCTTAACAGGTAAATTGTCACACCTACTCTTCCCCTTGTTTTTATTTCATAAATAATAATAAAAACGGGGTGGAACCGGCCATACAGCTGAACCACTTGGAGTGCGCCTTAAGTCCCAACCACGTTGGTGACTATTCGCCTCAGAACCCCTGGGAACTCTCTCGGAAGGTGCCCGCCACCAATTTGACGAGGTCGGCGTGTCAATGCTAAAATTGACAGGTATAGTACTTACAGCACAAAGAAAGAACATTTTGCCGGTCCCCAGCCAGGCCGGCTAAAAATGGTTTCTTTTGCTGAAAAAAGTACTATACCTTAGGCCTCTCCCAGCCTCCCCTCTTGAGCTACTTTTTGGCACAATTGAGAGACAAAGAGATGATGAGCCCGCGTAGCCGCCACTCTTATAGGGAGGACCGCGCATGCGTCGTCGGGTCACTGAGGCGGTAATTTGAAGTCTCAAGCATCCAACAGCATCATTGAGACAATAATGCTAAATTTACAGGTATAGTACTTTTTTCAGCAAAAGAAACCATTTTAGCCAACCTGGCTGGGTGCCGGCAAAATGTTCTTATTAAATTTGCATAAAAAACGAAAATTTTAACATGGTTTAAAATTAGTTTTTACTATCCTAAAATACTCACCTTCAGTAATTCATGCTAAAATCGCTTATTTTGGCTTATCATTGCCCAAAACCAAAAAATAATCTATTTTTTTGTCGTCTCCGTGAGTTTCTCCCTCTGCCCGCCAGGCGCGCCACTGTGTCTACACACAGATGCGGCCGCCCTCTTGGCTAATCCTCACATTCGCTTATTGAACCTTTCTGTTCAGCGATTGCGGGGTGGCGGGGGGGTTTACATTACTGAAGGTCAGTATTTTGCAGATAGTAAGAAACGAAAATTTTAACATGGTTTAAAATTAGTTTTTACTATCTGCAAAATACTGACCTTCAGTAATTCATGCTGACTTTGTCGCCCTGGCGGTGGGCGCTGAACATAACCTGAAAACTAGACAATTAAAAAACCACAATTAGTCACCCTGTTACTAGGGAATTGGTCGCACCAGTTACCCACCTTTTACTGTGTGTGCGTCCTTTTCACTCTCCCTCGTCTGCCATTTACGTGACTGCCTCCACCTCTGTGTTGGCCGTCCGTTGTGTGCGTTGACTGTTGCCTGTGCGCTAGTTTCCCTGCGTGTGGTTTGCTTCCACCAGGGTGCACTTGTATCTTCTCCTGCGTGTGTTTACACTCGTGTTCTTGCTGACACTAGTGAGATCTTCGCTGTGATCCACCTCCCCGGCCCCTCACTGGGTGAATCTCTGACCAGCTACTACGTGTTCTCTGATCACTGTGGCACCACTTTCTCTACTTGTGTCCCTGAGGTAGTGGCTCACGAAGGTGTTCCGGTTGATCCATGCGCATGCTGCCACCACCTCGTCCAGAGGCGTCCCGCAGCCATATGCCCACGAGGCTGCGAGGGCCCTTAGTTCATGCGCTCTTATGTTGCGAGGAAGGTCCGCACAGTCTGCTCCCAACTCGTATGCTCTCCGAATAACCGCGCAGATCCATTTTCCCAGCTTGAACGGCGTCACTGCTTTGTTGATAGCCCTGTCATGCTTTTCGTCCACCTGCAGGAACAAAGGTGACGGGCTTGTATCCTCTTCCGCTGGTGCCTCGTCCTCCGTCCGTACCAAATAGTGGCGGAGCGCGCGGATCGGGCACTGTAACTTTTCTTCGTCTCCCGTGTGCACCAACGGGCCTAGAGCTAGAATCGTGACTGGTGTAGGGGCCACATCTGGTCTCGAGTTCTTTGCCGTGAAGTGTGCAGGGAAGGACAGAGATACTTTGGACCAGTTCCTGGCAAAACGAATATGGTTCCGCCCCCTAGAGAAAGCCGCCACCTCACTCTGCCTTGCTGCTGAGGCTAGCGCTATCAGGAAAACGGTCTTCTGGGTTAGATGTAAAATAGATGCCTTCCGAAGTGGTTCATATGGTGGACCCGACAGGCTCTTGTGGACCAACGGGAGGTTCCATTTTGGAAACAGTGTCCGTGTCCGCGGTCTCGCCTGGTCAAATCCCAGCATGACTTTCGACAACAGACGATTTTCCACCACTTCCTTTTGCCCTAGGCACGACAACACCGAATTAATTGCCGATCTGTAACCCTTGATGGCCGATGGCGCCAATCCTGTATGGAAAAGACCTTCCAAAAAATATGCAATGTTGAACTCGGACGGTCTACACGGGTCGACGTCCTTGTCCGAGCACCAACCGTACCACTTCTTCCATTTTGATTCATAGTTGTTACGCGTCGATTCTCTTAGACCGACTATGATCCTTTCCGCCACCTCCACGGAGCATCCTTTCTTCTGCAGGTTGATCCTTAAAGTAGCCACCCGTGAAGATGAAGAATCCCAGGATTCTGATGAAGGGTCCGTCCTCTGTGCTGTGACAGTAGTTTCTCCGTGATTGGTAAGGGGACTGGTTCCTCTTTCTTGAGTTCGAGGATGTCCGGGAACCAGGACGCCGCCGGCTAGAGAGGTGCCACTACAATGAATGCCCCGTCGGACTCCCTGATCTTGTTGATCACCGTCTGAAGCATCGAGAAAGGTGGGAATGCGTATGCAAACATTCCCCCCCACGGAATGGATAGCGCGTCGGTCGCCCACGCCTGCGGGTCTGGAAACGGGGAAACATATGCGGGCACTTGGTGGTTGAACCGCGTTGCAAACAGGTCCACCACTGGTTGACCCCACTTTTCGAACAACGCCTTGCAAATCCTCTTGTCGAGCATCCATTCCGTGGTTGGGACTGTCTTGGCCCTCGACAGCTCGTCCGCCCAAACGTTCAGCTTTCCCGCTATGTGTCTGGGTACTAGTGTGATGTCGTTCTGTTCGCAGAAGACCAAAAGTGACGACGTTTCTTCCATCAAGGATCTTGAGTGCGTGCCTCCTCCCTTGCGCACGTAGGCTACCGCCGTTGAGTTGTCCGTCATCACCCCTATGACCTTGTGTGCTACCATGTCTTTCCACTCGTGAAGTGCGTATCGCACAGCTCTCAGTTCCCGTAGATTGATGTGGAGGCTTATCTCTTGACTTGACCAGGATCCCGCCGTTTGTGCACCCTCTAGGTGGGCTCCCCAACCAGTCGCTGAAGCATCCGAGAACAATAGTTTCTCCGGAATTGGTTCCCTTGTTGGAACCCCTCGTTCCAATGTGGCAGGTGTCAGCCACCACTCCGCACACTCTCTCGGGAAATGCTGCAGGCTTATCCAGTCTTTCCAGCTCACTCTTGGATACCACTCGTCCTTCCTGAACCAATGGAGGGGCTTCACTTTCCACTGGCCCAGAGGTACCAATCTCGCGTTCGAGTCTGCGATCCCTATGGCCGATGCCAATTCTTTTGCGGTTATCCGTTCTCTCCGGAGAAGCATTAGCATCGCTGCTTTTGTGCTTTCTATCCTTTCTTTGGACGGTCGAACCAGCCCTATTCGAGTGTCGAACTCCGCACCAAGGAAAACGAAGACTTGCTGAGGGGTGAACCGTGACTTCTTCGCATTGATGCCAAGTCCCAGTCTTCTGAAGAGTGAAGCGCAAAGGTGCAATTGTCGCGTCAGTTCTTCTGCTTGTTGGTGCCTCACCAGCCAGTCGTCTAAATAGGCGTGCGCTCGAATGTGTTTGCGATGAAGTTCTGCTAATACCGGTTTCATGACTCTGGTGAACACTTGAGGCGCTGTGGCCAGTCCGAACGGGAGCGTCTTGAACTGGTAAGAAACTCCTCCCACCACCAGACGAAAAAAGTGTTGGACCTCCTTGTGTAGTGGTATGTGGAGGTTAGCATCCTCTAGGTCTATAGATGCTGTAAAGTCTCCCAGTTGGATTGCTTCCCTGATTGTTCCTATAGTTTCCATTTTGAAATGCTCTATGAGGATGTGAGAGTTCAACTTCCGGAGATTGAAAATGAGTCGCTTTCCGCCGCCTTTCTTCGAGATCACCCTCGCCGGACTCCAGAAGCCCTTGGAACCCAGCGGTGAAAGAATCAATGCCCCTTTTCTCACTAGGGCGTCCACTTCCTCCTGCAATTCCCTGTTTACCACGGTCCCTTCCATCCAGGCTGGTGGCTTGTCTGTCAGCACTGGATGGGAGGAAAACGGAGGATAATATCCGTGTTGTATGGTATCTAGTATGAAATTGTCTTTGGTCAGTAGTTGCCACTCTTCCAGGTGCCTTGATAATCTTCCCCCCACCGGACGGTGAAGCGGGAGAAGATCTATCTGGTGATCGTCACTGACGGTTTGACCTCCTTCCCCTTCCTCTGAAGGAGCTCCTTCCCCGAGCGAAAACTGCGTTACCTCTCCTGCTCCGGGAAGGGGGAGGGGCAGTCTGTTCTCGAAAGGGCGCGGAATCCAAAATTTTATCACCCTGCATCTTTCTTTGCACTCCTTTGGCTTCCCCTGGTCCGAAGCTCTGTCCTCTGAAGTTGCCAGCAAATCTACCAAACGGCCGCCTACCTCTTTGTTGGGGAAAAGATCCTCCAGTAGCACCGGACGGCCTAGTCTTCTTGAGATCCGGAGCCAGTTCCAGCAGTTTGCCGTCGAACACTGCCGATGACGCATGAATCGGGAGCAGACGCAGTTGTCCCCTCACATCCGTGGGGATGTGGGCCGCCGACTCTAGGAGGGCATCACGTTTCCTAAAAACCGAGTTAAGTAATAGCCTCGCCAACCAGTTCAAGCTGTCTTTCTGGAAGGATGAGGCCCTTTTCATGAGGTGGAGGCATTCTCGTACCGTCTCGTCATCCCGCAACTCGGGTTTGTTACGTACCAGTGTCTTGATGGCCGCCGTCGAAGCTGAATACACGAGCTCCGCGTGAGAGTTCGCCCGAATCCCACATCTAAGGATAGCCTCATCTTCGTCATGCTGGTGGAGAGGTGTCCGTATGAACGCCGGTACTTTCAGCACTGAATCCATTTCCAATTCTGCTTTTTCAGTGATATATTCTGCCTCTGGAAAAGTTCGGTATCGTTTCTTGGAAGGAGCGCCCTTACCCGTCGACCTAAAAAACATTTTGGCTTTCTTCGGGTCATGTGCTGGTAACGGTCTTGCCAGGGAAATTGGTCTGTCATCCCGCCGAGTAAGTGATTCGATGTTAAGCAGCTGCCTAAACGCTACAGCGGATTGGGGGAGGTGCAACGGTGCCACCTTCTTTTTGCCCGAGTTGGCTAGTGTGTCCATGGGAGGGTCCGCAGGGTCTTCCTCCGTTGGCACGGCCTCCTTGCCAAATCTCGTTTCTCTCAGATGCTTGAATACGTAGCCTGCAAACGTCTTCCAATGGATAAAACCTGGCCCTTCCTCAAAGGGATCGTCCTTATCTGTGGATTCTGGGTTTATTTCTTCCTCTTCTTGCCATTCACCTTCTTCTTTTTCTTCCCCTTCGTCCTCGAATTCGTCCTCGAATTCATCCTCCTCAGAAAAAATATCATCTGCCTGGAATTCCTTTTGGATTTCTTGCACATTGTTGCTGACACTGTTTCTGGATCGAGTTGTCTTTTCCGGTCAGCATGTCCCTTTAATGATGGATCGGGCATTGACAAACTTTGAGAACAACTCTTTAAGGCATCCCGAAGCACCAATAAGTGTTCTTCCAGTTGCGCGCGCCCGTAGCCCGGAATTTCCTTAGCTGGCGATTGTCGGCGCTGTGGCGATTGTCGGCGCTGTGGCGATTGTCGGCGATGTGGCGATTGTCGGTGCTGTGGCGATTGTCGGCGCCGGCCAGACTTGTCTTTCAGTGGAGACCTATACGTTCTTGGCGTAGCACTGCGGTCCGGCGACGTCTGCCTTCCTTTGCCCTGAGAGGGGGACCGCGACCTGCGGGGCGACGTGCAGCGCCAACCGTCGCTGCGACGTGGCGACCTCCTGCGCTCTGGCGACGCGCTGCTCTCCGAATCGCTCGGCGGCGTTCTCTCACCATCCATAACCCACAGACGCTTAGCCATAGCAAGGAAATTTGCGAACCCATCGCCGTCCGGCGCCGCTCCTCGAGCTCCCAGTTGCCATGCTCAGGGCGCCCCCTGTCGCTCAGCGATCTCGAGCCCTGCCCCTGTCCGCTCTCCCTTTTCTCGGGCGCGGACCGGGATTTTGACACTTTACTGCTCTTAACCACTGTGTCGGCTCTGTCCCCGCGGTCGCCTCCGGAATCCTTTCTGTCCGTATGACGACCGCTAGGTGTGGACGTCTTTCCGCTTTTCCTCGCTGTTTCGCCCACTTTAGCTGCAACATTACTATCATCGATCTGCCTATCGTGAGACGATCGTGACGGCTTGCCATTGCTACCCTTATAATTCTCATTACATTTTTCCCCCTTCACACCTTTGCTACCTAAATTGGAGGCGGTAATCGTGTGGTCTTTCGTTGTAACCGAAATGCCCGACTTTTGGGTGGCCGTACTACTAGTTTTTAACTGCTTTCCCGTGCCATCCACCGTCAAACTACGATCGTTACTGTGTGAGGACACTTCCGCCGCCGCAGGGATTGACTGTTGCAAAATCATCCCGCTCGCACTATGGGTCTTTAGGAGGTCAGCAAAGGAAGCTAAAAGGTCGGATTTTAAAACGTCGATTTTCGTATCTAACGATTTATTAAGGTCTTTGGTAAGAATAGCCCTGGATTCATCGGCTTTCTGATTAGCTGTGACCGCCGCCATGTTTCTCGCCGCCATTACGACCGCACCCAAAGAATTCGGTGTGTAAACCGTTTGATCCGACGGATCGAAACCATCAAAATCCAGTGGTGAAACATCACTAGGGGTATCGTGAAAAATAGCAGGAGTATCAGGGTCATTTTCCATAAATTGTAGACGATCGTCAATGCTTAGCTTACCGGCCTTCTTTTCTTTATTAGCTCTTTTGTTGTCGGTTTTCCGCCATGCCCGAAGAACGTGTGTAATGGCCGCCGCCTCGTGTAATGCACACAGATCACAGAATTTTTTACGAAATCACATTCCCTGCACTTCCGACATGAAGGGTGTAAATCCTGCGGAGTTTTGACACATGTGCATGACGGAAAATTTCCGCCTTTGATCTTTTCGCGTATCCTAACTTCAGATTCACTCACGTCAGACATATGGAGCTCCAAGCCAGAAAAACACGTTGACACTTCAACGTGCCCAAGCGAATGTGAGGATTAGCCAAGAGGGCGGCCGCATCTGTGTGTAGACACAGTGGCGCGCCTGGCGGGCAGAGGGAGAAACTCGCGGAGACGACAAAAAAATAGATTATTTTTTGGTTTTGGGCAATGATAAGCTAAAATAAGCGATTTTAGCATGAATTACTGAAGGTCAGTATTTTGCAGATAGTAAGAAATGTTATGTGTATCATTAACTCTGCAAGTTCCATGTGTACATAGACTGCTGTAAAATTCAATTTCTCTATCGCAGAATCATCCTCACTGTGTTAACAATAATGGAATTTTCCCCTATGCCTACGGCACGTTTTTAACTCATTAATGCAGTCATTTATGCAAAATATTACGTCACTTCGTCACTATCCCCGTTCCCCCTACCCTGCTCGAGTCCAACTCTTTTCCTTCCTGGTCAGGGGACGGGTCACACGAATTCTTTCCGATAATGTAGTGGCCGTGTCATATGTGAATCATCAAGGGGGGACTAAGTCCCAGGTGCTCAACGCTATGGTCCGTAGTCTAGAGCAACGTACAGGTCGGCTGGATTGTGTGGTACAGGCGGCATTTGTGCCGGGGAAGCTGAATGTGGCAACGGATGGTCTGACTCGGAATTTCTGGGACAGATTTGACTTCTGATTGTGTACTGCAGCATTTCTGAAGATTTGTAGGTGGTTTGGTACGCCAGACGTGGATGTGTTCGCATCAGAGGCGGCGGCCCAATTACAGCGATTTGGGTCGTGGGGGCGCTACCCAGGGACAGAGTTCGTGGATGCGTTCAGTGTAAACTGGGGGCCGTTCTTTCCGTATCTTTTTACCCCCCTGTCCTTTAATCGGACGTTGCATGGACAAACTCGTTGTGGATCGAGTGAAGTCGGTGGTACTTGTGACGCCTAACTGGCGGCGTGCAGCCTGGTTTCGTCCGACTTTTGGTCTGGTTCAAGGAGGGACCATATCCATAAGGGGCACAGGGGCCCTCCTCTGGGACCCTCACTTGGACGCCGTAGTGGCGGATGAGTGGGGTCCCTGGGTGGTCTGGGGTGTAGGTACAGGTTAATTACCAAGTGGGACCAAAGTCGCCACAGCTGTCTTTGGAGCGATTCCGAGTTCGGTGCACTGCTTCAAAAATCTATCCCATTATTGTAACACAGTAACAAGAGAAAGAGTGGATGGGATAGAGACGGAAGTGACCTAAGTTTTTGCATAAATGACTGCATTAATGAGCTAAAAAAGCGCCGTAGGCGTAGGGGAAGATCCCATTATTGTAACAGTTCGTCGGATTCGACTTAAGAGAACTTAGATTCTCCAGGCGAGAACAAGTTCTCTGGGAGAATCTTCATATCTTGTCCTACTAGCTGGGTGACCCAAGCCCCTACGTAACCACTCCAGTCTCTCAATTTTCCTGGAACCGTCACAGTGCTAGTGTTGAATTGTGGTTTAACTGCCAGGTCGTACATCCTGGTTTTCAGCGGATTAAAAATGACATACATTTTGGCTTTAGTATAGGGAGCAACTCCTTAACTATTGTTTGTTCTTGCTTCTTTGCAGGTAGGAACATTACCTGACCATTTTGATCAAGTGCGACTAGGCCTTCCGTTGTGTGCCAGACAATTTTTTTTTTCATGTCGCAAGACGAATTAAAAAAAAAACGTTTCTGGCTTCCTGGTTTGCCGTTTTCAGTTTTCAGCAGAAGAATTGGTTGTAAATAGGGGAATTTGTTTCTCGTAAAAAAAAAAAAAAGCATTGCGAAGTAAAAACAATCTTTTTACAATAATACGGTCGGGGTAATGTTTTATTTATGGTGCAGTTATTTTCTTGGCAGTGTGGGAGAATTAACGAGCAGTGTGTTTTTACAGCTTAATTCATTATCATAGCTTTGTTTATCTGGCTGAACAAAGTTTTGTTAATTTGCCCTGTCTTTTCTTACGCGGCACAGAACTTGGCATTTCTGTTGCCAAGATTTAAATTATTGTTTTGAGTAGGTGCGCCACAGGGTGGTGACAACGACAACTAGGTGCATGACAACCAGATTGTAGCCTTCAAACAACTCGTGCGTTGTGCATTGACCGCTTACGAGGAAAAGGAGAAGCTACGTACATTTGTCATTTTGTTTTAGTAATGTTTTGTAACCTAAATTTTGTTTTTGTATTTATGGGAAGCCCCTTTAAAAACTTTGTCAATATCCCCCCCCCCCCCCAACCTTTATACTTGATTGGATGGATTCATTTCAACTTAATTTTGAATTGCGTTTTAGTAATATGTGCACTCCATTCAAGTATGGTTGGGTGTTCGTGACAAATTAATTTCCTTTCTCAAATTTCCTTTTCTGGTAAACGATAATCTTCTTCACCAGTGCCCTTGTTTTGTGAAGTGATGTTTCAGTAAAACAAACTTTAGATATATCATGTGTCCTTTCGCGCTAACTTAATTTGGTTATAGTTTTGTTCATAGTTGTCCTAGAATTGGCATAAAATTCTAAATATTTGCAGTAACAACATTCTAAAGAATGTGTGTTAAATTTTGTACAGTGTTTAATATAAACAGACATTTAACAGAATATAAAGATACAAAGTTATTTTTGTCACACTTAATTTAAAAGGGTTGTTTTTGGTGGTAAAGATTTGTAATTGGTGCGAGTCTTACATTTTGCCGTTAAATGAGTATTACGAATGCTGCTTTGCCTCAGATGTGTTTCGAGTACTGTTAAACTGTCGCGGAACCATTCGTTCGTCGTGTACTTGCAATCCCAAATTGGGAGTTTGCAGTTGATTGTACATAATCCTCATTTTTCCAACAGTGAGGTTCCTTGTTGATCTGTTAAAAATCTGTAAAAATTCAAAATTAAATAAAGTATGACGCTTCAACGAGGTAGTGTATTCAAATGTAGTTTGTTGCAAAGTTGTACGAATCGGTTTTACAACGGAAAGTTATAATCGGCTGCCGAATGCTTTTGAACCATCTTCTGTTAATTCACAAAAATAAAACTCATTGCTAGTTAGGTTTATACGATTCACTTCATAGCAAGAAAACTTGATATTCTTAAGACGCATCGTCGCGATGGCTGATGGTGCGCGTGTGTATGATATTCTTAAGTTTTTCGTGCTATTTCTGATGAAAGTTTTTTGCAAATATACACATTCATTTTATACTGGAATGAAATACCAAACTGACAACTGTGCATGTTGAAAACTTGTATAATGTTGTATGGTCTATCAGATAACATATGTATTCTAGGTATTTTATATTAAAACTAGAACTTTCCTGTGGAAGTCTTGTCCTCGTTGCATGTATCTTTCCCGGGACGTTTTTTTTTTATAGGGACCCCATTTTGTAGCCTTCATGCAGCTCCCGGTATGGGTGTGATGTACGTCGTTAACTTTTTTTTACTGCAAATCTTTGTGTAACACCCATGGGCATTGCAGTAAATCTGGCAAAATTCAAGGAAGAGCGGTCATAGATTTGTCAGGCCGCTTTTTGGGGTGGAGGGGTGGGGTCGTACATTTTTAGGTTCCATTGAAGGTGAGGTCACAGAAAACTGAACCACTAGCCAAATTGAAGGGAAGATACATTTTTGGATGTCGAAAATAAGTATTCAGCAGTAAAATTAAGTTATGTTTATGTCGTAGGTGCTGACATAACGAGCAAACTGTTTCATTTTTTAAGAATCTCGACACAATGGGTTTCAATTCACACAAATAGTTTTGGTGGTAAAAAGAAAAACCTAGGCTAGTTTTCCGTACAACTTCATGTCGATGAGGACTGCCACTTGGCTACAGGAAATCGTTTGCAGGCACTTATGGAGGGGAAGGGTCACGATTTTCTTTAACAATCTCGGGGGGGGGGGGGGGATAATTACCCGTCCCTTAAAAACTTAGTGCTCGTTAGTGGACGAAGCGTAATCAGTAACTCTTGTGTCATTATAAACAGTTACTCTTGTGTGCAATACTCTTGTGTTTTATTATTATATTGTGCATTTGCACCGTCATGTTCCGAAAGTCTTCTCCAAGTTAGCTCCAGAGCTTGTAGACCGCACTCTCCTGGACTGGCCGAATAGTTACCAGCCATGCGTGGAGAGAAGCGAAGTCATTTTCCTGCTGTTTTAACCTGTATTCGCCTCCGATCTAGTAGTTGCTAAAGATAGTGCATATGGAAATTAGTTTTAATGGTCAATTTTGTTCTCTATGGAGTTGTAACGATCTAATACACAAATTGTACTTGAATGCCCTAATCCTTTCCGGGCAAAAATAAGTTCAGAAAAATGGTTTAATATTTAATGCCCTTTCTGGTTTTTTTTTTCCCAAATTCTGCCATGGCCCATAGGCGTTTAACCCTATGCGCATTGGACTCAAAAAATCCTCAGGCAGGGCAACCCGAACTGAAATAAACCTGAAAACCTGATAGATAATCGTCACATTTGCCTCTTCAGAGGTTGTGGAATTGTAACTCCTTCGTTCTGGAAGTTCAGTTCACTCTTTAGAACAAACTGTTAATGGTAATTTAGGAATCTAGAAAGTGTCCAATAGCAAAGAATATTGGTTTCAGTGGTAAATGTCGTCGTTCATACGCATCTCTTCCCCCCCCCCCCAAAAAAAAATGGGGTTGGATAAGCTAGTGTCAGACATGACAAGGTAATTATTGTGCATCCCATCTACCACGGCATGATTGGAATTACGGCATTCACTATTTGTATGCATGAAGGCTTTAAATTTTTGTTTTATTGTAGCCGTCCATCTGGGTCATTGTTTCAACAACCGCAATACCCGAGACCCGCATTGTTACGTTTGCATCCAGTACTGGCTGTGACGATTTCCAGTGATGATCACTGACAAAGCAACATAGGAACAGCGAGTGCATAACCCCCACGACTTCTATACGGAAGCAGGATGACGTGTAATGCGTTCCATTCTTGTCTTATATTTTTATTTAAGGCAAAGTCCGAGCATAGAAGTTGGAAGCGCGAAGCGCTATCATCAGAAAATACTCTGCTGTAATTTTAGCGTTTCACTGGAAATGTTCAATGCATCTCGGTCCCAACAAAAAAAAAGATCGTGCAATAGTACTCTCATGCCAAGCTGCCAAAAACCGCTGTTAGGCGCGCTGCAATTCCCTCTTGCATGTCTTGGACGTTTCGCTGTTGGATGTGTTTGATGTCTCGGCCATCAGAGTGTGTGTCGCGTTTGTGGCTAAGGGCTAATTCCGGGTGGTGTTCCCCTATGCCGTAAATGCCGTTATTGTGACTTTTGTGTAAATCCTTGCCTAGAATTTAGTTTCAAGTATCTGGGACAAACGGATCAGGGATTTCAAAGCAATGTGGGTCAGGTCAGTGAAACTTACGGAACAACGAATGAAGTCTCTCGTCTGTATCTGTAAGTGATTATGTGGCGATTGTGGAAGATCCTAGTCCAGTGCGTACAGTTTCTAGTGTCAAATTGTCCCTTGTTACCACGCTTGTGACCGAAAATCTATCCATGGTGCACGTTGATCAGGGCATCACGAAGGCGTGTCCCGCAGCATTACCAAACAATTAGCAAGAAATCGGAAAAACAAACCCTGAGATGATTCAGGAGGTTGCTTGACAAAGTAACAACTGCGCTCCCGCTTCGGTGTTCTGATAACGGATCAGAACGAGCTTGGGGCCTTTGGTAAACATTCTGTCTAGATTCTTGAATGATGACGAGTTTCGACGTAGGAAAGAACGCGATTGTAGGAAATCTGACCCCATTCCTAGGAAACGGTGTATTATCGATGTTGGTGACAATTCCGTTCCCGCTGTCTGAAAACTGTGTTGGCATCGTCGCTGTCAAATTCCGTATCTCTGCCACAGCCCCCGCAGTGTCTTTTTCTTCACCAGACTTATCTAATTCTCAGACTGTGCGTTATGTCATTAACACAGTAGATCAACCTCTGGCTTTTCTTTGTTCGTCCACCGATGAGGAGTTTGCCCTCTAATCTGTACCTTCAGAACTCCCCGAAACCTTGGCGGAAAACATGGTTGGGATAGTGTACCATTTTCTCTCAGCTTTGTTTTGTTGCACTTTGCCGGGAACCAACGTTGTATGCCACGGACGACTTGTGCGGATGCGGCCTTCAAGACACCGAAGCATTTGCCCCAATCCCTAGGTTTGTTTAGACATTAGCTCAATTTAGGAGGACATTTGAGGACGAAGGGATAGTCTCTCGGTGGGGTGCCACAGCAGATAAAGTAGTCACCCTTAACATCCCTTAAGGTTTCCTGAGGTGGCAGTCGGGGACATCCCCCCCCCCGAATTGACGCATTCCTTGGACAACCTGCACTCCTTCACAAACAGGTGGGGAGCAGGGTAAGGGGTCATGTTCGTGTGTGGAGGAAAATAACGACCCTTTTAAATGCCACTAAAGTGAATTTCTGCTTTAAATTCAACAATGTCGAAGCTCCAAGAACCAAGAGATACTCGATATGAGGATGCAGGATTTACCATCAACGCGATTGGTGGAGTTAGATTCTTCCGTCAACCGTCAATTGCACATTAAGTTACCCATGTACCTATATGAGGATGACGAGAAACCTAGGGCGTCGGTCTCTTATATTCGGCAGCAATCTGAGTTTGATTCGGAAGGGGCTCGGGAAATCCGAACTCCGAAAAATGCGGTTTTATCATTAAAGAATCATCGTTGTTTCACTCGGATGCAATGGATTGGGTCTCGAACATTTGTTTTTTAATTTGATACTTTACTGTCGTGATAAAACTTTGGAATCAGCGTTGGGGCCAGGGATAACGCAGGAAGCCGTCTCTCAATTGCGTCTACTCCAATTCGTCAGGCTTTGGAGCTGTTTAATGGGTAATTGTGCTTGCACCTGAACTGAAAGAGAAGGCAAAGCCATCTGTATCTCAGCAGCATAATACGAATAAGATTTTTCGTGACAAGAAACATTTAGGCGGCTAACCTGAAAGATGGTTTCAGTGATTTTGGCTTCCCAATGCAAATTTTTCAGCACCAGCACTTTGAAGGACAGTTCAAACAAAATCAAGGAAGAGGTAACCAGCAACAGGCAGAAAGAGGCAACTGCACAGCAGCATAAAGTATCCACCCTTAAATCCCTCAAGGGCCCCCGAATTGACACATTCCTTGGACAACCTGCACCCCTTCACGAACAGGTGGGGAGCAAGGTTAGGGGGTCATGTTCGTGTGTGGAGGAAAATAACTACCCTTTTATTCTGGAGATCATTCAGAATGGATACATCCCACCATTCAACAGTCCTGGTTTAACACTTCATCCACTGCCGGAGCTCGTGGAGAAAATATGCGACTCACTACTGGAGTACGTCCCCTCTTGGAGAAGACCTTTGTAGGGCCCCAGCTGTTACGCCAGAGTTATTCAGCCCAGTGAGGTAATTGGAAAGAAGAATGGAGGGCAGTGTCTAATTTCAACCCTAATTATCTGAACCAATTTATAGACAGCTGCCATTTCAAGATAGTTAACTCTTTTCTCGGGGAGAGAAGCATTGAAGGGAATACACAACCAACGTCGATTTGGAAGATGCCAACCTGCGTATACCGGTACTGTTGCATCGCTCCATCCAACATTTGTTTCCAGTTAACGTGTGGGGGATAAGTGTTAGTTTCAAATTAGTTTCAAATGCTCCCGTTTGGCCTGTGCATGGCTCCGTGTACCTAATGATACCGCTGCTTGCGTTTCTTACCACCTGCAAATCAAGTTTCTTGCATGTTTTGTGCGAAGTATCTGTCCAAGGTATCGGCAGACATGTGAACTCTGCGATATGATACCGTAGTATCTGTCCCGATACCAGTATCGGTAAAAGAGTCTTGCTGCAAAGACGGAAGGAATTTAATTTCTCGTCGTCCCAGATTGGTTGACCATAGTTTCTCCCTCACCCAAGTAGGCTTCGTATGGAAGAGGATCTTCTCACCCAGAAGAAAAGAAGGATCATCCACCACCTGACTACTACTTCATCCAGTTGCTCCACAAGGACGACATTTCAGAGCAGATCACATCACCTGCTATCTCGTGAGAGTCAATACACAAGATATACAAAGACAATTGTTGTGTTGGTGCTGTGGAAACTAAATTGATCCCCTGACTACAACTCTAGCTTAGCTTATTGACCTTCTAAACAGATGCTCTTCTGGGTTCAACATGTTCGCATTGAAAGTTTTGCGTTCGCCCCGTCAATTGCATTCTCGTTATGGCCGGACACACCTTTGTGGTCAAAAATCTTTTAAATGGGATAAGGGCAGAGTGCTTCAAGACTTTAACGTAGTTGAAGCTTCTCTGCGCTTCGACCCAAGCTACTGCTCGTTCAAGCTTCCGCATTGCGCCTCCTTCAGAGCAAAGACCCAAGCCACCCACAGAACGTCAAAGTCCTTCATGATTCCAGTACTGTGTCCCATTCCAGGGGATGAAGAGGAGACTGCAGTGCCCTGTTGGAGCCCTGCACTTCTGCCTGAACAGCCAATAATCCTAAGTGACGAAAAGAACGAAGTCTTCTTCCCCATCTACAGAACTGCTACAAGACAAGCTACTCCAGCCACGATCACTTCCTGAACTGCTCTGTCATTGGATTGGCCTAAGAACATACAGATGACTTCACCACTGACTACGTCAGAGGAGCTGCCCATAACCATCTAGTTATCGCCACTTCCTGGGCTGCCTTCAAATAGTTCCCCATACGAAATCCTTCAGGCTGCCTCAAGAAAATGGCAGACTGCATCACTTCACTCTTTCTACAAGACATGTCTTTGTAAGTGGCTGTTTTGTCTTAATTTAAATTGAACCACTCGCCGAGCACCAGAAGAATCAAGCCACCTGTTATGTCAGATATTCACCAAATACCCGGGAGGTGACGATTGCAACTGCCCACCACCAGTTTGTCGAAGTCTCGACATGCAAAACTTTAATTGGAGACGGCATTCTAGCAACCCTTCCCAATGTCGGTCGCCACTCGCCATTTGACAAGTGGAAATCAACAGTTGGCGACTTGAATTTAGCCTTACTCGCCAAATCGGCGACTAGCTACAGAGGATGCCGCTAAAAAAGGGGTATCTCTGTAACCGTACAAGTTAGAGACAAACGGTTTGCAGCGTTATGCTCAGATTTATAAGGGCTATATAACTGGATTTTCTACATTAATACTGGAGTTTAAGAAAATTGGAAAATTTTGTGAATGCATAAATTAGAGAAACCTTTCATCATACAAAGACGTATTTGGTATATGGCGAGTGCTTTGTAAGGTCTACTGGCCAAGTGGCAACTGCTACTGGATTGACATTCGGAAGGGTTTCATTCTAGGATAAAAAAAAAAAAATTATTTTCCATTCTTCTGCCCCGGATGGAAAATTTTTTTTATCCCTAGAATACTCTCCCCCCTGTTGACAATGCATCCAAACAACAACGGTGGCTTCCAATCCCAAAAACTACGGCACTTTGTGCCAGAATTCAGCTAAGTCCAAAGGGAATGGTAATAGGTTCCACAGAAAGTCATGATGGCCGTTAACGGTTTTGGCCTTTCTGTCAAAGGTACCTACAGAAACCCTCTCCTTAAGTCAATTACGGAGAAGTAATTTGTTGCCCCAAACATAGCAAATACCTAATTCGTCCGCAGTCAGATTATGCTCGTTTATTTTCTGTAGTCAGCACAGAAACGCTTCGGCATCTGCTCCGCCTTTTTTCAGTGCAACCACAGGGCTTGCCGCCCTCCTCCCCTGCTGACTTATGCCTTTGAATGTTGAACCTGTAGCCAGCCAATCGTCACTCTGGTTCCGTATTATCGTCTGGATACCACAATTGGTATCTCTACGTGGTCGTCTAATAGGTTTGTTTCTTCCTCCAGCTGAATACGATGTTCATGCATGGTTGTGCGTCTTATTATTATTATTATTATTATTAAACATAATTTATTATTGCACATAAAATAATTGCAGGAATACCATTAAATACCTAAAAAAATAATATCAAAAAAATTGTAATCTATAAATCTATTACACAACATTACAGCTGAGCTTCTTGTAATGCATAATAATCTAATTACCAATAACTATTTCATTGTAAACTCATACAAGTTATTTTTGTAACTTCGAGAATTGCATTGCTATTGTAATTGAAAAATAAACATTATTATTATAAACAGATACTCAGCGAAAGCTTGAAGCTTGTTGCTGGATAACACACAAAAAATTAAGGCTTAAACACGGTGTGATCAAGGCGGCTCTTGAAAGTGGCTGCAGTTAGTGAAAATGCTCGCAGGAAGTCCATTCCTATCGTTGATGGTAGCCACAGAGAAAAAGTTTCTTCTCACTTCTAAACGCACGGAGGGTTTTCGAACTTTGAAGGGTGTCCTCTGGTTCTGGATTCAATCCATCGTTGATAAAAATTCTCTTCTTCGCCTCTGGAAAATAGCTTAAAAATCTCAACAATGGCTCCACGCTTCCTTCGGTTAGCCAAAGTAGTTAAGTTGATCCTTTTGCAGCATTCAGGGTAGCTTAGTGCGTTGTACTTGGTGAGTCTTTTGGTTGCTCACCGTTGAACCTTTTCCAGTACTTTAACATCCCTCTGCAGCCAAGGAGGCCAACTCATGTTCGCATATTCCACGATGGGCCTGGTAACATCCGAATGAATGGCATAGGCAAAAGGAATCCGCATCTAGTTTGGAAAGCTGCGCCCAACCAAACCGATGACTTTAAAGACCGTAGCAGCAGCCGTAGCACACCGTTTTGTTACACTTAAGATTTTCAGTCACCCAGACGCAGAGGTCCTTCTCTTCTGCCACAGAATCCAGAAGTTTGCCATTGATGCAGTACTGGTGCCTTGGGTTATTATGACCAACATGTAAAACATGGCACTTCGCAGGGTTAGGTTGAAGTTGGAGATCTCTTGGAGTTTATGGCAGTTAGCGATAGTAGGCACTTAGCTTGGAGGTAAGAACCATTTAAAGTTACAGAGGCCAGCACACAAGAATAATTGATGTAACGCACTAGGATATGAAGCACAAATTATATTGTCCAAAATAGGTCTTCAATCCCTTTCGTAGCCTAGGGGTTGCCATAAAATGCCATTGCAATCCAAATATTACTGTCACTAAAAAAGATAACAGCCCCACATACCAATCTGCAATTCAGCACGGATTCGGTCCATTAGCTGTCATTCCAGTCTAAAGGCTGTCCATTATGGATTGGACTAAGTCGATTCCCAAAACCGGATTACCACTAACTGTGCGAGGCTAGCCTTTATTGGTCTTGGTGGCAAATTAAGGGAAAGTCGAAATTCTCTTCAAACCAAGAGATACGGAGGAACACTTTAGCTTGTGCAAATCCAGGTATTGCCCTACATGAAAGCCGAACCACCAATAGGCCGAGTCACAAGACTGCATTCTTGTGTACTCGCGTCCAAGGGTGTGTCAATCAAATAGTCCTAGTACCACCAGTCTGCCATTGTGTCGACCTAAGTACACACCTCTGCTAAGGCTTCATAGGGTAGCATCCTCAAGACTATCAAAAACAAAAGGAGGTTTCCATGTGGGGAACAGGTGGTGGACACTGGATCTGGACGGGCTGGATGGGCAGAATCCCTTTGGTGAACAGAGGCTCGAAATCCACGAGCTGTGGAAGAGTTGGGCAGGAAGGATTCGTATTCTCCCGATACCAGGTGAACCATAGCCGCCACTTGGGATTTGTAAACTTTACGCAGGAAAGGCCCCAACACTCTTGATAAATTGTCCCAAACAAGTCCCGAAAGACCCAGGCTGATGAATCTATTTTGTAGTCTCCAACTATGAAGCCGAAGCCCTCCAGGATGCGCGTAAAGAGTGCTGCTTTTGTGTTAGGAGAGAAGATCTGGCAGGGTACCGGGGTCTCTTTCCCGAGTGCCACGATCCAAGCAGCTGCTTCCCAATTCAGAGCTATCACGTTGCCGGAGATTGTCATCTCTTCGGGGGGACAATGGGATGGGGAGATGTGAAAACAGGTAGGCGTTCATTCCCTGCCAGTTGATGCTGGGGAATCTGTACCTAAGTCCACGGATCCAGTGCGGGAAAGATGAAGTGGAGTAGACGACGATACTGACGGGTGGTGAAAAAATCCACAACATATTTCCCCCACTTATAAAAAAGTAAGTGACAGAACGTCCATGTGTAGGGTGCATTATGTGATGGGACCACACTGGGATGTGCTGGCGTAAACGTGCATCTCTTAGGGAGTGTGGAAAGGGCAACCCCCTCGCCTTCCCCCTGGCAAATCAATTCCAGTTCCTTGGGACTTTAGGCAATCTGGGTTACTGGACAGGTGTCCGGTTTGCTGATCTGCGATGCTAAAAAATCCCTGGTTCTCTTGATGCTTAAACTGGTTGGAGGTCCCTTTAGGCTGAGATCCAAGTGAGGAGCAACACTGGGTTCCCCCTTGGTTTTCAAGAAGGGGCCCGGTAGGTTGCTGGGAGTAATAATAAATAATATTTGATCTTTGATACGATCGCAATTTTCGTAATCAAATTTGAGTTCACACCCCGTAAGAAGCTTGCAGAATAGGGTAAGGGATTCCTAGAATAAAAGCTATTTCATTTTCTAATGCGAGGTTAGCTTTAAACGACGGAGCAAATGTTATGCCACCTGTGAGATAATCATCCATTCCCCTTTTCGTTTGAAGGATGGGGTGGGGGATTGCTGAACTGGAAGAACAGTGAGCTCCTTTCCTCCGACTCCAAATGTGGATGACTGCGTGTTCAATTTTACGCGGCCCAAAAGAAACCCATATTTCGGGGATCAGATTTAAAAGATGTCTCCTTTCATTCCGTTTTGTTTATTCTCAAAGAGCACTGGAATCTTAAGATCTGATACCTATGTAAGGGCGTGTAACGCCTGTTTTTTCGTCCATCGCGCTTTGCCTTTCGGTCGTTTTAAGAGGGTTATGGTGGGAGACAGTGACGGTTCTGGTATGTAAAAGCATTGTGGAATAAAAATTTCATGTTGAAATTGAATGGTTTGTCATTTTCGATGATCCGCCGTGGATGTGAATGGAAGTTGTGATGACGCAATGCACCAGTGGTTGTGTGAAGAACCTTTTCCTTTTCGAGGAAAATTCGGTGATTTGAATCTACCCATGCCTGTTTTCAGCATCTGTTTGCCTACCTCGGGTATGCACTATGTGTCAGAGCAAACCAACCCCTTTCATTTCCAATATTCAGTGGAATGAGTGGACTTCCTGAATGGAAGTGTCAGATATTAATTTTCCAGTTTTCCAGATGAGCGCAATGCGGCTGGAAAACTTTGTGAACCTTCAGAGCCGCTTTCTTGGACAATGTGCCATGGTTTATTGATTCTCGAATTTTCACTTTCACTTTGAGTGATTAGGTCCCGTCTACCCGCCTTAAGATTTGACTTACAAATTCATAGGCAGGTGACTTAAACTTCATTCAACGCTAATTTTGAACCTTAAGGTTAGCATTGTCCCTTCTCCTTGCGTGGGGAGGATACTTGTCAGTGACAAGCGAGTACAGGAGTGATGATTGGCACTCTTTCCGCTGAGCGTCTCACCACTGTGCTTCTATTCACGGTGCAAATGTTCACTGTGTTGTGTACGTTTTTCTCTCTTATTTCAATCAGTTCGTAGTGTGGGAAACATTAAATCTCTGAAGAAATCAAGTTTCTAACTTGCTCGTGGTCAGGGCATCTCGGCGCTGCACTGCAGAAAGGGTCTAACTCAAAACTGTCGTTCTCAGGAAAATACGTTTAAAGTTTGAGTCTGCTCAAATCTCTGTCAAATTGATGAAAAAAGTTTTTTTGAATTACTGAATCCGTTATTCTACAGGCTGGACTCTTCCCTATAAATCACGGCATTTAAACCATTATTTTAATGTGCAATAATAAAGAAAAGCACATTTTACTTATAATTAAATCATTAATAACATTAATATTGTAACGTAAAAAGGATGTAACTGTAGTTATGACCACTTGTGACAACAGATTGTTACGCAAAAAAGGTGCAACCAGGAAGTAGCAGCCTTTTTGCGTGACAGATCTGCAGACCTAAGCAAGTTACATCCTTTTTGCCGACTGCTAACTTCTGATTGGCTGGAGATACGATCTTGAAAATTTTTTTGCCAATAATCGGCGACATGGGGAGTCATTTGAGTACTGTTATTCAAAAAGGGTGGAACTCGAGTTACACCCTTTCTGCACAACAGGGCCGATCTGTTTTCAGATAAATTTGAAAAAAGGTTGTTTAGTCCACACTTGGGATCTGTAGTGAGAGCGTTCATTTGCTGAACAGTAGGGGAGGGGGGAGTTAGCTTTGGCTTTCCATGTCAATGAAATGTCAGCTTTGAATAACAAATTCGAAAAATCGAAGATTTTTATTCCCACAGTGGAAAATAACTTCCTTTGCCAAATGGTTTCGAAGTATTAATTGTGCCAAGTTGAATAAAGTGAAATAAATAGACACAAATCGCTGTAAATAATATTAAGGAAAATTGGAAATTAGCCATTAGCGAAAATTATACACTAGAAATAACGTAGTTCAGTAAGCCACCTTTATGCACTTACGTTTCGTCGGAGTAGCATGACCCGGATTCGAAACGGCTACACAGTTCCCTATGGCGAGCAGATTTTGGTCGAATGGAGTCCTGGTCACGATTGTGGCCTTAATAATGGGTTCAGTGAGTTATCTTTATGTCAGTGGAGGATGTGGATATACCGTAAATCGTGTATTAAAAGCCCAGTTGAAGCTAAAGCCCACCCCCATAAAATGCTGTAAAGTCAAAATCATGAAATAGTGGAGTTAAAGCCCACCCCTCAAATTGTCGTTTTTCTACGAAAAATTACCTAAAAGTTATATGATGTGAATGAAGATAGTACTGCTTGCTATGTTTACTGGTTCTTTCTCCCTCCCTGTAGTAATAGTGGACTCTTCCTTTAGCTCCTAGCACCTGCACAATGCCTGGGCATCTCTCACCTAAGCCTCCTCCCTTCTTCACAGCAATTAAAAGGATGTAAAAATTGGTCGTTCAGAGATCGTTCAAAAGCTTCGAATTTTCTGTAATAGGTGTCCAGAAAGGTTAGAAAATTGATAATGCTCGATTTAAAGCCCACCCCCCTATTTTTGCCAAATTAACTGCATAAGCCCATGGGCGTTTAATCCACGATTTACGGTAGCGATTAAGGCGCTATGCAAGTGATCTGGGGGCGAACTGGGTAGCCGGTTCGAATCCGGGTCATGCCACTCTGACGAAACGTAAGTGCATAAAGGTGGCTTACTGAACTACGTTATTTCTAGTGTATTTTCGCTAAAGGCTAATTTCCAATTTTCCTTAATAGTTGAATAAAGTGTGCCAATTAACAAAAACAAAAAGCTGCAGTGACTTGACGGTTGCAAATTGACAAAACTCTATCGGTAATCAAATTTGCGTGCTGTGTCAGCGTTCGGCAATGTCACCGTTGGCGATTCAGTGTTTCCAGTGATTTGATGGTTCTCCATAAGATGGATGGCCACTATTGCAATTCGTCGCATTGCCATTTCGCCGATTCGCCATTAGTTGGCCTTTTGATGATCTAATTCTGCCTTATAATGGCCAAGGATTTTCGTACTACTGAAAATCAAGCAGCAAGATGCAGAGAGCCGGGAGTGCATCGCTTAAACGCTGGCTCCCTGACGAACCATCAGACATGAGGCCATGTGCAAAGTGAAAGATTGTTGAATAAAACTTCAAAAATGAAAATTCAACAAAATTCACAAATGTCCATGAACGAAAGAAAGAGTGACCCAAATTTAAGTAATCGAGCAAAGCATTAGAGGTCTAACGCATACAGGTTAGGTTAAAATCAACAAATTTCAAAATAAAACATCTTGTCAAGTTAAAAATGTGTGGGTCATCAATGATCGGTTAATGAAGCACAGGTAAACAATTCTGACATTAATAAAAAAAATTGGGTCAGTGATTGCCGATAAATTTAAAGCAAGCTGTCAGGGCCATCCGTTTGTACTGCACGAGTGCCCAAAGCGAAGTGCGAGCAATGGCCACTATATCGTATTGATCTAGACAGTGCCGCCAGCGCTCCAAGCGGGAGGCTAAACTTATCTAATTGCGACCAAAAGACTCGCCAAGTACAGTGCGCTAAGCTACCCCGAACGTGCAAGAGGCTCAACTTAACTACTTTGGCTAACCAAAGGAAGCGTGGAGCCATTGTTGAAACTTTTAAGCTATTTTCCAGAGGCAAAGAAGAGAATCTTTATCAGCGATGGACTGAATCCAGAACCAGAGGACACCCCTTCAAAGTTAGAAAACCCTCTGTGCGTTTAGAAGTGAGAAGAAACGTTTTCTCTGTGGCTACCATCAACGATTGCAATGGATTTCCTGCAAGCATTTTTACTAACTGCAACACAGTGAACACTTTCAAGAGCCGCCTTGATCCCAGTGTTTAAGCCTTAATTCTTTTGTATCATCCAGCAATCCATCCGGCTATCAACTTGCCCCACTCGAGGAATACGAAAACCGATGTACATCCAACGTTCTACGCAATGTCCCTCGAGTTTGATAAAATGATCGGGTGTTCACAAAGGAAAGGCTTTCTGGTAGAAGATCTGGACCAGAAACTTTCTCAAGTTCTCTGTTCTGGGTGCCATACGTGAGAGTGGGAAGTGTACAAGCTACCGTGTCGTCTTGCAGTTAGAGGCAGGGACAGAGGACGTACGGTCCTTCACCTGTCCGTCTGTACGCTTTGTGACATTATCATCAGGGGACTGAAGGTTTAGCGCCGGTCTGCCCGACATCGTCACCCTCTTAGTAGGGTAATAACGCGATTGAGTTGTACATCCATCCATCCACCCACAACCGGAAGTGACGTCATTACCCCCACTTCCGGTCACGTGATTAAAATGGGGTAATGACGTCACTTCCAGTCAGGTGATGAAAAGTGGGGGTAATGACGTCACTTCCGGTTTTCATCAATCTGTAGGATGGTGGAAAGTGTCTTTTGCTACCTTTTTTTTCGTTCTCAATCTGTAGGATGGTGGAAAAGTGTCTTTTGCTACTTTTTATTTTTCATCAATTTGAAGGGGAAGTGACGTCATTACCCCCACTTTTTTAGTTTTCATCAATCTGGAGGATGGTGGGAAAGTGCCTTTTGCTACTTTTTTGCATCCTTTTGCTACATCCATAACCTCACTTATGACGTGAGCCTAATGACGTCACTTCC
>JAHWFP010079443.1:0-15643 GCA_023313725.1 Lithobius niger
GGGGGGGGGTGGAATTACCTTAAGGTGATTGGGATCTTGTTTGATGTCAGGAGTTGATGGCCAACGGGTGCACTGAGTCTTCTGAAAAGGAGTTTGGGTCAGTGGTGAAGAATGAAGAGAAAGGTGGCAGATCAGTAGAATGCATAAGCTGAGAGATGAAGTCTGATGAAATATGGCTTAGTGATCCAGGATTAGTCTGTGGAAGATGACGGTACAGTTTTCCTTTAATTTTTTAATTTTGTCGTGTTGTGAAAGAAAATTAGCGGCCCTTGGCTCTGGATCGACAGTTCAGGCAGAGCTATCTTCATGTATGTGCCAAAGAGAGCTTTTACCATCTCCCCTTACAAGGATGGAAGTGCACGGCATTGTCAGATTGCCATTACTGGCATGCAGCAACTTGTCGGGAAGAGCCCAGACAGGCATCTAGCGGTGATGGCATTCGATTGACCCAGAAGTAACGTGGCTGATGCTGAGAAATGGTTAAGAGAATAAATTCCCAGTTGTTCAATAAAGGGTGTGGCAATTCCACTGTTGTAAATGTCTTGTTGAAACGTATAAACTAGGTGTGATGACGATCAATGATGCTTGGAGGATCACAACCGGTGGAAAGCTTGAGGCTTCATGGGTGACAGCACAGTCTGCATACGGTGTTCAGAGAATTGAAGCCGCAGTGAGGCGCCGCAGAAACGGGGAAAGCTGCAGACGGTGAAGGATAGAAGGTCCGAACTGCATTGATGTTCGTCAAAGAACAGTAGTCATAAGAGGGAGGGTCTTCAGGTGGAGGGCTGGTGGGTGGAGATAGAGACTTGCAAGTACCGTCTAGTCCATTGAACAGTCGAGATGTGCCGAGAAGTTCCTGAAGTTGACGATCTTTCGGCGAAGGACGCAGGCGAAAGATGCAGGCGAAGGATCGTCTTGCTGGAGAGGCGTCTTCAGGCGAAATATTTTCTTTCGGCGAAGAATTTTGATGGTGAAGGATCTTTCCAGCAAAGGATGTGGAGAGACAGAGAGGAGCGACCATCTACGAGAGTTTGAGTACAAGTCCTGTGATCATGATAATTTTTCCAAAGAGGGGTGGAAGGCTTGAGGCTGTAACGCTGCAATGAATGACAACGAAGAACGTGAAGCAGCGGAAGACGAGGGACCTTGGAGCTGCGATAATGTCGCGAAAGACAGCAGCAGCGAAGGACGAAGGTCCGATGGAACAGCAATGAATGTCGTGAAGGACAGTCGGCAGCGAAGGACAAAGATGACAAAGATTCCACGGAGCTGAACGTAGGCGAAGGAGAGCAGGCAGCTAAGGACGAAGGTCCAGAGGAGCACGATAAGTGAGATGTTCAGATTCAGGCTGACGATGGACAGCAGGCCGAGAAGAACGTAGTTCTGGAAGAGCTGCGAAGAAGGAACGGCAGTAACAGCACGCAGCGGTAGGTAAGGTTCGCAGAGTTGCAGAGGAAAGAAGTTACGGGACAGGAGGCTACGAAGATGGCAAATGAGGAACCGCAGGTTGAAAAGATCGCCGGTCCGAAAGAGCTGGCACGATGACAGGTGAGGGAACAGCAGACAGCGATGAGAGAAGGACAGTAGAGCTGTCCAAGGTTGGTTGTAGAGGGACAGCAGGCAGATGATGCCGCTATACTTGAAGGCGAAGGGCAGTCGGTCGAAGGATGCACATCCGAAAGAGCTGTCACTATAATTGACGAGGCACAACAGGCAGTGATGAGTGAAGGTTAGCAGAACTGTCAAAGACGTAGCTGAGGGACAGCAGGAGGAAAAAGGACGTTGGCCTGAAACAGCTGCAACATGATGGGCGATGGACAGCAGGCAGCGATGAGAGAAGGTTAGCAGAGCTGTCAAAGAATTGTAGAGGGACAGCAGGGAGTAGAGGATGAAGGCAGGAGACTTTGAATCGGGTTGTTAAGGGACAGCAGGTTGAAAAAGACGTAGGTCCGAAATGGTTGCAACCATTATTGGTGAGGGACAGCAGAATTCAATGGTCGAGGGTTTAGCAGCAGACAGAGGCTTCCGATGATGAGCGGCAGAATTGCGATTACGATGAGAGTTTCATTGGAAAACAATGATGAAGGTCGGCAAGGTGTAACGAGCCGTGACGGGGTTGTGTTGGTAGAGCTGCAAAAGACAGCCTGAGGGTTGGTGGGCTGCAAAAAAACGGCCACAGGGGGACAGAAGGCAGCAAGAGAGGAAGTCATGGAACGCTGTAATTCAAAGAGGGACGGCAGCAGCATGATGATGGTTAAAGAGGGACAGCAGACAAGATTGTCGGTGCGAAAAGGCTTGAATGGCGGCAACGATTGCTGGCGCTTCCGAAAACATGCGATGATAGTCTGCTAGGTGACGAGCGGCAGCGGGCGAGGGCAAGCGAAGCGGAGAAACGGTTGAAAAAAAACCGTAAGCAGTGAGGAAGCATGAAGTTGCAGTGATGGTCGGAGAGGGGCAGCAGGTCCGACGGAACAAAGAGAGGGACAGCAGTCCTAGCGGAATAGATGCACACGACGAGAACGACCGACGGAGGTTATGCCGTGGAGATGGGAAAACAAGTTGCATCCCGGTAGATTCCCTGTCGTGCCGAGAAGCATGCAAAACAGCGGATTGAAAGAGACAACGATTCAATAAAGGGGAGAAGCAGCATTATTGTCCATGGACGAGAGGGCGGCTGTCAGTGATGGACGGTCAGATTCAGCCTAAGGCAGTAACAAAGGCAGGCATCCCGGAGAAAATGACGATGCAAGGCAGGAGGTGGCGGGGAGTGACGCGCAATGGCTTGCAGGGCTGCAGTGATGAACGGCGAAGTTCAGCATGCTAGTCGGTGGAAAGGGGACTTCCCGGCAGTCACAAGATTGAGTCAAGTCAGCATAAAATCATCGACTTGCATGGAAACGTTGGATTAAATGGGAGAAAACTTGCTTAGTCGCCGTGAGCAGATGGTATAGAGTGCAGAAAACGGATGATTCATTCTGGAGATGAAAACGAAGCATGGCCTCAGGTTTTTGACGAGTCAAAGAGGTAGCTGAGAAGCGATGAGAGAAGGTCCGTGAAGCTGATCATCTTTCGAAACGAAGGATTTTCTTTCGACGAAGGATGGGATACGAAAGATCTTCATGGAGAAGGATCTTCTTTCTTCAGCCGAGGGCCAGACGTAAAGATGAAAACGAAAGTAGGAAAAAAAAAGGATTCTTCTCGAGAAAGTGAAGGATCTTTCGAATGAAGGATGGTGTCTTCAAAGCGAAGGATGAGCGGGTAACAGTAGCGATGTGGTTGGCTGAAGGCTGGAGGAAAAGAGATGGCTGGCTAACGCCATAACACCATTTATGGAGGGTCTGACCTGTACTTGCACATGCGCAGATAGGTTGCCAAGCTGGGCGGATCTAAAGAGTTTTAATTCCTCCAGGATAACAGCATCCAGGAACTGAATGCAAAAATTTACAGGTAATGGATATTTTCGTGCCGGCAAATAGAAATGTAATTCTGCAGTGAATGAATGTACGGCCAAGATATCACTGGTGCTAATTCTTACAAAACGATTTTACATCCCTACGAACACTCTTAGGCCATGCAAAGTTATAAAAATGTTTCTCATGATGCACCACAAGGGTGGCACCAAACCCGGGAATTCCCAAGCACATGCCTCCCCCCCCCCACCCACCCACCCACCCCAATAATAGGGCACATGTCCAGCCAATGCCCAGGTAGAAATTTGTACCTGGTGCCGTCTCTGCATGCACACAAACTTAATAAAATTACAAGGATGAGGTTTTTTTTCTTTTGTTTTTAGATATTTACTAAGTAATAAGGCTGCACACCAATACGATACCGATATCCAAAGTGAAATTGTCGATTTCTTAACCAACTGTCAAAAGACCATAGGAAAAAAATATTTTGGTTCTCAGGCATTTTCTGCAAGTATTAAAAATTAACCGGTGACCAGGCTTTATTTTTTATTTGTTGTTGCTATTTAAAACCAAGTAACCTAGTTTAGTAGCTTTTATTCATTTCATTACATTCAGATTGAAGTAGTAAATCTCTTAAACTCTTTCAAACTATAACTTGACACGAACTGGCTAACGTATGTGTGTGAAAGCTCACCTCTCTTATAAATTTCTCTTTTGCGGAAGTCAACTTTTGCGGGTCACTTTTTTTTTTATTTAGCTCAAAACAAGTCATCAGACAGGGCCTGAGAACGTTCTTTAATTGTTAATTAACTAGGTTATTAAACTGTACACTTTTAAAATTATAAACAACAGTAAACAAAAACATCAAAATTCCAGGGTTTCCTGGTTAATTTTTGTTTCTATTGCCTATTGAAAAATACATTACCCAATTATTAGCATTCTCCTTCTCTCAATGTTGTTTCAACTAGAGATAAAACAAGTTCTTCCGGTCCGCTAGCTACCATGCATCTCTACTGCGCAGTCTCCATCGTATGTAAGTCGAGGCGGAGCGGCAGAGCTCACCTTTACGACACCTCTACCCTCCCCAAATGGCCATGAGAGGGGACGATGGGAGGTAAGCCGGGTAATGTATTTTTCAATAGGCAATAGAAACAAAAATTAACCAGGTTACCCTGGAATTTTGATGTTTCCACTTGCCGTGAAAATACATCACCCAATTATTAGCATTACCACAGACTTCGTCACGGCGGCGGGCGCCATTTGACCGGAGTCCCCTTAGCTAGCGACCGGCCCCTGTAACACGAAGTGGAGTACAGCGTGTCCAAGGGTGAAAGTACTCGTTGGGCTGCGACAAGGGCCCCAACGTGGTACAAGCCGTCGGCACGATAAGATATATCCCAGAGGTAATGGGAAGTGAAGACGGTAGGATAGCGCCAGGAACCAGTCATCCATGCGGAAGTGAGCTCAGTCTTGCTACTGAGTGGGAGAAAGTTGAGCATGGATACGCTTGATAGGACGGGAGACTCATAGATTAAAACGGACAGCTTGCAGCGGACAAAGAGTTCTTCTTGATCATCCGGAAGGATACTGGATAGAGATGGTATTATGAAAGGATGTGTTCGTTTAGTAGGTTTCTGGGCCTTTGCTCTGAAGGAGGAGCCGAGAGTGAAGGTAAAGCCTTGAAAACTGGTAGGGGAAAACAACGACGCTCCATGACGGATAGGGCTTGTAATCTGCTGCAGCGGAGGCAAGCAGCCAGAGCGACCAGGAATACAGTCTTGTAGTGAGGTGACCGAGGTGTGCAGAGGCCAAAGGTTCAGAAGGAAGAGTCATCAAGGGTTGTCAGGACGATGGAAAGGTCTGAGTCGGGAAACCTCTCGGCGACAGATGGGCCATCCGGTTGGAACGAGAGGATTTAGGGAAGAGATCTTATGGTCTGTGAGGAGAGCGATGTATCCAGCGGCTTGAAAGACGGCATGTAATGCCGACCTATAGACCAGGATAGTGGATCCCCGTAAACCTTCGTGAACGAAGGAGGATGGGAAACGAAGGAGACTGTGTAAGAGCGGATCGATTGGAAGGACCTGGTGTGCAATACATCAATGAAACCATCATGTCCAGTGGTTGTTATAAACCCTTTCTTCTGTGGAGGACCGCACGGCCCCGGAGGTAAAGCGAGAGGCTTCGCCTTGAATAGTGCCCGTGGAATTGGAGTCGGATGATAGTAGCCACCCGTGAAGTCGCACCGAAGTTAGATCCGGACGGTAGGATCGTCCTTGGTCCAGAGAGGGGAGGACCCATAAGAGGGCGACCGTCCCGGAGGATTGGTGGAAGGACTGGGTGAACCCGGATAGGGTGAAGACCTTTATGGGAGGAACGGATGAGGCCGCTGTACGAGTCCCTTGTGGAGGAGCGGGGATCGGGAGGTAGCAAATGCTAAGGCGGAGGACGTCGACCAACCGTTGGATAGTAGTGTGTAAAACAGGAATGTGGGAGTTCCCAGCCAGAGCATCCGTGATGATTGAACTAGGAGAAAGGAACCGAAAGAGGCTGTGCAGGAGGATGCAGGGATGGCGGTGGCGCGGAGGGGAGCAAGGAAGATGAGCAGCTAGTTAGTACAGGTGGTAGTTGCAAAGGTCTTTGTACAGCGTTGTTGGTTGTAATGCGGATGTTCGCCCTGGATAGCTTGTCGGGAGGAAAGGTCATGTTCCACGTTTATACCAGCCGAATGGTGGGGATTGGACGAGGACGAAGGACGTCTAATAGGATAAGGGTCGTGGAACTGCATGCCCAGAGGGAGCAATTCACTCCCCCCACCTTGTCCTGAGCAGAGGATCGAGGGGTGGATGATTCAGTGAGCGGAGGGCGGTGGCAAAGGGTGGCGGATCAAGTGCAATGGATGCAGACACATATTGGGGATAAGGCCAATTGCTGAGATCACGTCGGGCAAGTTAGACTGAGCTGCACTTGTGGGGAGGATGGTTGAGTGTCACTGGAAGGGAAAACCACAAGGAGAGACCCATGGTCGTTGAAAGACCGGAGGCGGCTGCGAAAGGGAAGGATGTTCTACGGGAAGGCGGCTTGTTCACCGAGCAAGAGGTGTGTGAAGGGATGTACACGACGAGAGCAACCCTGCTGTGGAGGATGCGTGCGGATGGAGCAGGTGGTAGGATCGTCGTCTGGAGGACTGCCTGGTGGAGGTATAGGCAGGATAGCGGTTGAGCCAGAAGAAGGTGTGAAGGGAAGCATATTGAAGGATGACGGAGGCGGAGGGCCGAAGGGAGGCCCAAGGAAACAGTCTTGCCTCAAAGGGACGGAGGAGTCCATAAAGGATGAATGAGAAGGCCTTGTAGGCCCAATGTGAGCAGGGTCATGATGTACTGAGGCGGAGGACTCGATGGTCGAAGGCAGAGGTGTAATGATTCGCGAAACAGAGGTGGAGCAGAGGCAAAGGGTCGGGGCGTATTCAATTGAGCTGGAAAACACGGATCCAAAATCAGAATGGTAGGTGGAAGACTTGCCAATGGGAGCGATGTGGCAAACCCAAAGTAGGGTAGAAGGGAGCCATCCTGTCTTGGTCCAACGGAGGTAAGCCGAGTTCACCCTGGATCAGCGGATGAAGGGATCCTCTTGCAGAAATAGCGGTGAGTGAGGAGTTGTCTATCCGGGCGAACCTGTAGCCCATCCGCCGAGACGGACGGACCCAGGAAGAGAGAACACACATTAGGTAGCGGACGAGCGGACGGTGTTGACGGAAGGAAGTCAGCTACGGGATGCGGACTGGGAACCTCTTGCACCGCAGGTGTTGACACTGTTGCGGTATAGGCTAGCAGGTAGGAATGAGGGCAGCTGTTATCCCGGGCAAGACACCATAGGACGGTAAGGAAAGCACCCTAGGATGTGGGGGCTCAGAAGGGAGACTTGGTTGAGTCGGAAGGGTTATAAAGAACCCGAAGCATTGCTGCAGGAGGAGGCCAAATTGGGATTGGGGGATGCCAAGTTTACTTTACTTTTATTTATTTTTTTTCTATATCTGTTACGGAGGATAGTCTTGAAGAGAAAGCTAGCGGAGCGAGGCGTCCGCCCGCGGAGCGGAAGGAACCGTAATGGAAGTGAGGACACAACAGTAGCCCCCGAGGCGGGAGCTGGAGAGAGGATGCTGCGGAGGTTGAGGCAGGACGACATCATTGCCTAATCAAGGCCTTGGAGCATATCCGCTACTGAGGATAGACCTGTGGAAAGAGGCAGCGGAGGGAAGCGTCCGCCAGCGGAGCAGAGGGAAGCGCTTGCCTGTGGTAATCAAATTGAAGGTATGATGGCAGCTTCGAGGCTGAGGCAAAGCCTTGAAGCGGAGAATAAGGCAGGATGAACGACCGCCTGTCCGGAGGGAAGGTGTGGAGGCGGGGAGGTGGCGTGGCAGTTGCTTCGTGAAGGAGGGATAACGGTGGTAAACCCTGCTAGGGCGGATGAGTTCTATCCTCAACCGAAGGAGCAGTTAGTGCAGAACAATGGAGGGGCCGAAGCAATCCTTCTGAAGAGGAGAGGGTGGTGTATGTCCACTTAGGCGGGAGTGCAAGAAAGGAAAACATCATCATGGGAGGATGGCTAAACGGTCGTCCGAGGGCCGGAGGCTCAGGATCTAGGACGGAAGTTACATCCAGAAAACCGCTGTAAGACAGCGGAAGGAAGGATAACTTCAAGAAGAGGAGACAGTATAAGCTGAAAGAAGGTCTGTGCAATAGAATGCGCGGATGTAGACGTCGTGGAGGGACATTAATCCCCTGTCACAGAAACCAGCAGGTAATGAAAGGGTCCATCCCAAGAGGGTTGCGCCGAAGCAGTGCGCAGTGGGGAGGCGGACCGAAGATGAGGCATGTTGGTAACCGAGATGATCCGCCCACCACCCAGTCGCAATGAGGTCGTGAACCGCCGCAGTCAGAGGGATGGCAGTGAGCGGATGCGGATGGCGAAGGGCGGAGGATAGAAAAATCCGAAATGCAGACGGCGCAATAGGATGCGCAGACGGATGAGATATAGCACTCTGTCAAATGAAAATAGCAGTTAAATGCTGTAGGGAGGAGAGGTGAAGGACGACAGAAAGCAACGAAGCAGTCAATCCCAAGAAACGCGGCGCGGAGGCAGCTCCTGGCCAGGGGGACTGAGGACGAGGATCGGCGCTAGGCTGAACGGACGCACCCATTGGCCGCACGCAACGCAGAGGCGAGTTTGTCGCCCAAAACAAGGAACGATCGTTCCGAGGGATGGCAGCGTGCGGAGGATCCAGATAAGCAGCCGGGACTTGGCGAGGCCGGATACCGAGAAAAGGGGAAAAGGATATCCCCTTGCGTCCCTTTGCTAGCGGCTATCACAAAGCGGAGGTAATTATGCAGTCGAGCGTAACGCCCCTTAGTGCGAGCGAGCTCAGAGGATAAGGATTGAAGGTCCGACGCCGGTGGCGGCTGGCCGCATGGGATAGGGGATGTGGCGGCCGTGTTGCACTGATGAGGGAAGGATTCCGTGAGCAGTGGATGAGGAGGCTCCAACATGTCCTGTTCAGTAGAGATCTCGAGGATCCCAACGTTCGCGCTAGGCGAAGGAACAGGAGAGGCGGATGAATGAGGAAGGGGGATTCCCTTAGCGTCCCCTTTGCTCGTGGCATCCTCCAGCCGGATACGGGTAGCTAGTGCTGCAGCAGACGGTAAGCACAGCGTTAATTCCGTAAGTGAACAGCGTGGCGGCTAGAGAAGAAAAGGTGAGGTCTGCCGATCCGCCACAACTTGTATACAATGGAGGCTGCGCAGTAGAGATGCGTGGTAGCTAGCGGACCGGAAGAACTTGTTTTATCTCTAGTTGAAACAGCATTGTGAGAAGGAGAATGCTAATAATTGGGTAATGTATTTTTCACGGCAAGTAGAAACTAGGAAGATACTTGGCGATTTCCTGAGTAAAACGCTGTAACTCGCATGTTGTTATCTCAAACTATTCCTTACTAAGTTAACTTCTTAACGTTTCAACCAATTAACAGGTCTTGCCAAAAAGATTATAAGTAAAACGGCTTGTCATATGCTATACTCAACGTATCAAAGTTTGTGACTTATCCAATTTCAAGCCCCTTTGGGTCCACAATGAAACAGCACATTTCATGGCATTGCTACTAATCATATGGTGAGGGCATTGTTGTTACCAAATTCTTGAAGAGTGTTTGGGCGAGCGAGATCTACTACTGTATTCACCGAACCCACAGTTACATGCATTACATTTAATAAAAGGAATATACTACCGTACGATAATTTAACAAATCAAGAGATTTTGTGGAGGATTACCACCCTCACAAGCAGTATTTTTGCGTCAGGTTCAGATCTACAGTTACTGCTCTGTTTTACCCTTATGCTGTTCAGGCCTGGACATGCTATGACTATGACCATCTTAATGAAATAACTAAGGCTGCACCGATACCAATTTTACTGATCTGATACTGATACAGATACCCATAATTTATTCACTAATTTTTTTTATCAATGGTGTTGTCTTCCTCAAAAGTCCAATTATTATTAAAATAACAAATTTTTAAATGGTAACCAACAGTTAAAAGATAGCTAAGATCATACTCAGTGGTTTCCTGAGCACACTGCAAGAAACTGCATGTCGTAATCTTGAACGGTTCCAGACTTATCGATATTTCAGTGAAAGTAGCCGATACCTAACCGATACCGATGCCATAAATATAGCAAGCGACCCCATCCAGTATCGGTGCAGCCTTACAAATAATATTGCAGGACTATGGAGTAAGAAATTGCGCTCAAGTAACAGATCATGAATACAAACCTTCTCTCATTATTTCTATATCATTCATTGCCTGCAACAATTCAGCTTCTTTTTTCTCATGACGAAAAATTCGGAGAAGAGTGGTAGCCAAGAGACTTCTGTCATGGTGGCAAACGTCAGAAAGAGCGCAAACAGATTCCAAATGGTGATCCAGGATAAGCTAAAATAACAGAAATTGTTACAATGAAAGAAAATACTAACAGCAATAACAGAACTTTTTTAACATTTACAATACCTCCTTTAATGAGTTATATTCTTCAACTGGCATAATAACTTCATGCAGATATCTTGCACGAACTCGAATAGAGCCCCAATCTTCCCTTATTGGAGGTGTTATACCTGATAAATGATACCACTCTTCAGCTTCTTCGCCGTTGACTAGATTGCTGAGTTCAATGGACGTTTCCGCTAAACAATAAGAAAGGTTTTAGTTAGCATAATATGGAGTCTTTGCAAGTTATTAAGTTCACACCGATCACTTACTGCTTTTAAATGGATGCCCAACAGACAGGCATTAAATCAACTGATACAAAAAAATATAAAATGCCATGAAGGATGAAACGTTAAAAACTGGTAACAGAAAATCAAATAATGGGTCACCTCATTTATGAAGAGCATTAACCGACCACTAATCCAAACAAAAAATCGTCATAAAATATGCTTGGAATGGTTTATATTTATTTATTCATTTTGCTTTGACTGTACAATAGAGAGAGAAAGAAATATGCATGATTGATAAAAGAGAACGTACTTACCCACTTCCAGGTCTTTACAACGTTTGCCTTTATTATATATGGTAACAGTAAAAGCAAGGACATCTGCAGGTATATCACTAAAAATAAATACGGCATGTTCAAAATATTGTTAACTACTGATAATCACAGAAATAGTAACACGTTGGACTTAAACTAGAAAACCAAATTAGATGATGAAAAAACTTAAATTAGAATAAAGGGAATTCACTATGGTGCCCCATTCAGCATGAGTGGGCACAAATCAGTTTAAGTGCCATGTAAGTTAAACAACTCCAGCATTCAAGCAGTAGAGCGTCAAATTAGCTGACTCATTAGCTCGCTTATGTTCAAAAGTTAACCCAGTTACCCGAAAGCTTCAAACGCTTCCACCAGGATAATGAGGAAAACTGGAAAAAAGCCATCTTTATGCACTTACGTTTCATCGGAGTGGCCTGTCCCAGATTCGAACCGGCTACCCAGTTCACCCGATATTACTTGCATAGCGCCTTAACCGCTATAGCCACATCCTCCACTGGCATAAAGATAACTCACTTAACACGTCATTAATGTCACAATAGTGACCAGGACTCCATTCGACTGAATGTGCTCGGTCGGCCATAGGCAATGGAGAGGGAATACAAATCATACACTCATAAGGCTCAATAAAAGAGAAAGAAAAAAACCAAAATTGTAGTAACTCATATTAAGAAAAATTGGAAATAAGCCATCAACGAAAATTATACACTAGAAATAACGTATTTCAGGCTTATTTCCAATTTTCCTTAATATTATTTACAGCGATTTATGTCTATTTATTTCTCCTTTATTGAGCCTTACGAGGGTATAATTTGGATTCCCTCTCCATTGCCTATGGCTGAGCACATCCTGTCGAATGGAGTCCTGATTATGGTTGTGACCTTAATAACGAGTTCAGTGAGTTATCTTTATGCCAGTGGAGGATGTGGCCATAGCAGTTAAGGCGCTATGCAAGTGATCTGGGGGCAAAATGGGTAGCCGGTTCGAGTCCAGGTCATGCCACTCCGACGAAACGTAAGCACATAAAGGAGGCATACTGAACTACCGTAAATCGCGTATTAAACGCCCAGTCCCCTAAAATGCTTGAAGGTCAAAAATCATGATATACTGTTGTTGACGCCCACCCCTTAAAAATCCTTAATTTTCTGTGGCTAATTTAACCACAAAATTATTACATTTTAACGAAATCAACGTTTCATCCACTTAAATCTTGGTTTTTCTGTGTCAAAATTAAGTAAACGCTTCATACATTTAACAAAATCAACTTTTAATCCAACACGATTCACGGGAGCGTTTGTAATGATCACGGAAAAGTCGGAAATATTAGCGATCGATCATAAACGTGCGTGATCGGGATTCAATCTAGCAAAAACACAATGCCAATTCCGTAACTTGAGAAGGAGCGGCTAAAATATTCAATTTCGTCGACTTTATACAATTAAAAGAAAATGTGGGAAAAAAAATTCCTTAAAGCTATTTCGCTATTTCTCTGCACACATGATATGTTTTTCTGGATTGAGTTGGTTCGAAACGAAACTGAACCGTGACAGAGCGTGAAATTTAACCAAATAAATTTAACAGTACGGATGGCCAGTAAAATTTATGGCGGCAGCTGGTTAAAGGCTAGCCGAACAAAAATGAGGCGAATATTCGGCGGACTTATTTCCGGCGGTGGCTTGGGCTATCGGCGGCGGCTGAAGGGTCTAGTCAACGTGTGCAACACTTTACCAGTTTTAGGGTTATAACTTTACAAATGCTTGAGCTATTAGCTTTTAGTTTACTCCAATGGAAAGCTCTTGTCGAGACGATGAATTTGGTATAATGAAATGTCAAAAGAATGTCAGAGGAATCTCTGAAGGATCGGGATCCACACGGAAAGGAGGATCGTGGTAACTTGTTGCGAAAGAATCGGGAGAATAGAAGGAGTTACCATCTCCATCTTCGTATTCCGTTGAGTGATGTCCAGTATCCGGTCCAGGAATAGGCAGCGCTGGTGCTGGTGGAACGACTTCCACATGTGAAGGACGGACTGGCCTCCCCCACCATCAAATGCTGACGTTTGGGGACCAAGGCGAACCAGTACGAAGTGTATTCAGATGTAGGTGGCAATTTCCTCTTGAAGATGTGAAGAGAAGAGTCCATAAGTTCGTTTACTTGAGTGTTGGAGAGCAGACCACTGGCCTGCGGAGCGGTGGAACACTGGCAGATAGTCGAGAGGACCATGAAGACAAATCAAGGGGCGCAAGGCGAGGAGAGGCGTGGAGGAGGAGGCCAGTTTGGCCGCTACTTTCTGAGCCTTAACTGGAGTTTTAACCGAGCGTAACATTCATTAGTACGAGAGAGTTCCTCACTGAGGGATCGCAGATCACAAGCAGGCGCTTGTTAGCTACATGGGATCGAAGACGTGGTCGCTGTACCACCAGGCGTAGGCGGAAGTGATTGTTCGGACAGGAAAGGATTCATAACAGGCAATGAAGGCTCCAAAGGATCCTGATCCACAGATAGTTCAAGTACCTCCACGTTCCCTGGAACCGCAGGATACAGTGGAACAGGAGATACGGACTGTGCAGGGCGAACCAAAGCATTCTTGGGAGTGCCCTTGGACCGCGGCATGGTAAGCGGATCGAGGATCAGAGATCGTCGGAGAGTTAAACAGCGTGCCGTGTAGAGAAGAAAAGATGAGCAAGGCCACTCCACTTCGGTTTACATACTAGGAGGCTGCGCAGAAACCTGAGCAGTGGGTAGCGACGCGGAAGGATATCTTCGATTTAATTCTGTTCATTAAACAGCATTATGAGAAGGAGAATGCTTTAAAAAAGGTAATGCATATTTTCACGCCAACTAGAAATAAATATTTGGTTTGAGCCTAATAAAAAAACTATACGAGTTCATGGGCTGCGACAATTTCTTCCCCCTTTCTTCGTGATTTTGTCGGCTGGACTACGGTTAACTTTTTTGCATGCATGCGTTCTTTAATCAACTGCAACGACGGTTTCCACAGCTTCCTCTGATACCTTAAGCTAGGGCCTTAGTGGGCCTCTTTACCTTGATGCTATGGCTCCATGTTATGTATTCTGTAAACTTTTTATCATTATTTAAGTATTCCAATTATGCTATGTACTCTGATGTACAGTATAATCCCTGGAGATAAGTGGTCAGGGTGGCTATGGCCTTGCCTGCCACTAAGGGGGGACTGCTAGCAGAGATGGCACATGGGATCACAGGATATACTACAGAAGTACCTTGCCCCACCTGTGGTGGGTACTGGCTGCAGCTCTGGGCACATAAGGCCCTGCTGCCCCTTTCATCCTCACTCTGGGGGCTGGTCCCCTGACTAGCCACAACTCTCCCTGAAGTTTGCCACTCTGCTTGAAGCCCGACCTAGAGCATCCATGATCCACTGGACAACATCTAATAAGGACAGACCGCGTGGCCCTGGAATAAACTCAATTCACCATCCTTTCTAGCATTCTTCCTTGTACAGGGCATAGTGGGGTTGCATAACCCAAAGCTCAAGCATAGCGTCCGCAATCCGCGTAGTCAGACAGATGAGATCAAGCCATGACTTGACATCCTGTGAGTGCGCAGCTACTCAAAAAACAAAAAAATCTGTTAGAGTGTATTTTAAGAGATTTATGACTCGGTGTATCAACTTGACATGGTGCCCCCGGGGGGGGGGGGGAGGGATCTGAGTCATTTGTAGTAGTTCATTGGGTAATCAACCCTACTTCTCCTAATTCATTTAAAGAAAATATTACACACTTAGGATTCACCTAACACGTCAAGCAACACGATAAGACCAATATATTTCACTTGGGGCCAGACAAATTTATAAATTTACATAATATCTAAGCATTACGATATTACATTTGATAATATTTTACTTGTTAATTTTTACTTACCCTTGCTCATGCCTCACCCCCACTTAAATGGTGTTATCATTTGGTAGGCTATGTACATACACACCCATCCAAAAAAAAAAGATCAAGCCGAAAGGAGCACTACTTCAGAAACAGTTGATTTCCCAAATTAGCATGTAACACGTATACTTATTATTGAGAAAAAGGCTTACAGAGAGAAAAGTTGTTTTTTGTTTTATGCAATGTTTGTATAAGTTTTTATTTTTACACCGGATCATAAAATATTTATTACAAATACCGTAAACCGTGTATTAAACGCCCAGTTGGAGTTAGAGCACACCCCCCTAAAATGCTTTAAGGTCAAAATCATGAAATAACGGAGCTAAAGCCCACCCCTTCAATCTTTGTTTTTCAGCTACAAAATTAACTAACCTAATAAGTAGTTTATCACATAACTAGACAATTTTTTTTTTACCATAGTAATGCTTTTAACAATAATTAGTGGTAGACCAGTGACTGGGCAACCACTGTGTCCTAACCTATATAATCCAAACCAAGTACCTTGAACAGTAAACTTGGGATTGGGTAAATAACATGGATAACGTTATTTTCTCAGTCTCTTAACATAACCCGTGTAATCCAAAAGGTTTATTTCTTCTCTTCAACATTATTGTCCTTGAATTCAGTAGTTTCCTAATCTCGTAATTTAAAAATTATCTAGGCCTGGATACAAACGATGTACAGCCGAATGGATCAGGATGGAGCTCTCTAAACAACG